>JAPZLL010000048.1:0-276082 GCA_036250225.1 Cercophora sp. LCS_1 | reverse complement strand
GCACAAGTCTTCCGCTGCGTATTACAGTGGGTAAACCCACTGTAAGCTGCCTGGTTACGTACTACGAACCCTGTGGGCAGCACCCTGTTTTAACAATATGTATTCAGATATTGTCGACCTGCTCGCCGCTGCCCCCGGGCACGAGCTGCATGGAAGTGTTCCCTTTCCTAGAGTACTCGATTTCACGCTGACCAGCTGCGTCTGTCCTCAGAGCAAGGAAGCCAATTCTACTGGCGATTCTGGATAGACACAGCCGCTGAAATTGGGGTCACTAAGGCGCCGACGCAGGGGTCCATTGTCGACCAATAGACGGAAGCCGCAGAATCGGTCTTCACTAAGCTCGGATTCCCCGATTCTAATCGACCTTGCTCCTCCCATTTCCAGCATATCTGCAGCAACACCTATGCAGCCTTGCATCGACATTTACATTTGTTTTTGCCGTAGAAGCTACTGGATGCTGTCATGGACGGGCACAGTGGAAAGCTGAGCATCGAGCCCTGGGCGCTCGAGTCTCATCCGCCGCCAAACCCAGACTCCGTTATTGGCCAAGCAACGGCTTCTCGCGAGGAGTTCCAAAGTATTTTCCAATCGAAAACCCGCGAGTCCAAGGGGGTCATCGCCAACCACAACGAGCCTCAAGTCGTTGAACTTCACAGTAACTACCTAGGTAACACAGAAAGGTGGAACAACAAGATTACAAGACGACAGAATATTAGAAAGGATATCCGAAAAACGATACGAATCACCAGCGATACGCCGGCCGGCTTTCCAAATTCAGTGACACGGAGCTTGGGATCTTGGCCTAGAAGGTCTTGGTGCGTTATCCAGCCGACCCCTGGAAGGCAACCTGGGCTCTCTAGGCTACCTAGGTACCGTAGACGCTAATGCTTGAGCTGGGCCAAAATGAAACAAATCCAAGCAAGCCTTAAAATTCATTTTGTAGGGTGACGACTTTGGAGGCCCTGATTACCAATTTAGGAGGCGGCAGATTCGATGACGGTGGCGTGGGCGACATGGTCCCTCCCAGTGCCTTGGCGAGCGGGCAACTCAAAACGGTTGGCGAAGTTCTGTCTGCTTTTTTGCGAGTCTGGAGACTTCAATGCGAAGCCGTAGTGGGAGGGGGTTTCCCGGCACGGAGACAACGGCGTACACAAACAGGGCAGTACGCGAATCATCTAGGCGATGCCGGTTTTCGAAAGTGCAGCCGGTGTAAGCTCATACCATGCCCGTCGTCTAGCTCCATTCGGGCACGACGCAGATATTGCAAAACAGAATTTTGATGATAATGGTATTACCTCTCAACACGACTCTAAATACTCTCCGTCGCTCTTAGACGATGGTGTTTTGACCGGCATCTCGGTTATTCAGGGGGTGCCAAGCCCTTACCCCTGAATCACTCCCGGCCAAGTAAACACAACAGACAGTCGTGACGGGGGAAGGTCTAGAGTCTCAGCGGCTCCACATCGGCGTGATCGCCTCCATGATGCTCAGGGACAAGAATCTCGAACACTACCTTAACTTTAAGTCGCGCATCGCCGGCCGAATCGAAGAGATCGAAGCCGAAGGCTGCCAGTAAGGAACGCACCGTGAAATGATGCCAGCGGCGGCACAGGTTGTTCTTTCCCAGTCGTTGCTAGGGAGTTGCAGATGAACATTGATAAGATGGTAAGGAAGGGCCGATATGTGCATGGAAAGTGCAGCGTCGAGTGCACGTTTGCCTATAGTATTAAGCGAGCGTTTCGAGAGCTCTGCTCTCCTCTTCTCTTTTTCCTCTTTGATTAAGTCTTGTCCGGCACTACCAAACTCTTTTCTCAAACTCTTTTCTTTTTTTTTTTCAAAGCCAATTTCCGACCAGCAATTTCTTTTCGTATTTTTTTTTTTTTTTAAAAAAACAAAACGACAACAACCATACTTCATTGGCTGCGCCATTTGGCTCCGGACAACCTCGAGTCGGCCCTCCTACGGGAGGAGGAAGCGGGCCAAGTCCCCCTCCAGCGCTGCGACTCTTGGGGGAGCAGAAGGAGTTCGTGCTGGGCTGTTCAGCGGCGGCGATGGTGGTATTGGAGGGTGCGTGGGCGATCATTCGTGGCCAAATCTTTCTCGAACGGTTATTATACGACTATCACGAGACGCAATGGGTTGTTGAACCGGCGGGCAGGGGCAATTTCGTTAGTGATGGTGTTCGGTATTCTCTGATGGAGGCGCCAAATTCTACGCGGCCGCGGCGGCTTGCGTGCCGGTCGGCCTTCGGGCATACACTTTCGGGATGAGGTTGTCGACGTAGAGGTGTTGCTGGGTCTTTGGACGGCGTTCGAGGAAGCACTCTCGCTCCGACATCATAGGCTGGAGCACGAGGAGCAATATGGTTTGCTGGGCCAGTTTTTCAGCGGTGGTCTTTGGTATTTTGGTGATAGAGGCGCAAAGTTTTACGCGGCCGTAGAGGTTTGCGCTTTGGTCGTCCGCGCCGGCCTGCGGGCCACATACACAGACAGCAAGCAACATTGGGGGAAATTCACACCTTTGGGATGATGTTGGCGGCGGGCTGGGGCCAGTGTTTTACCGAGGGTCTTTGTATTTTAGTGATGGGCGTTGATAGTTTCCTTAGGGGTAGAGAATTTCTTGCGAGGCTTTAAATCGTACAACAGGGCGTCCTTAATTTCTCACGGGGCTTTGAATTCTACACAAAGACGTGCCTGATTTCTCGCAATGCTTTTATTTGCAGGAAGAGGCATCCTTGGTTCTTGCGAGGCTTTGAAATGTAAAAAGAGGCACCCTTAATTTCCGCGAGGCTTTATTTGTAGAAAAAGACGTCTTTGATTTTCACCAGGCCTTTATTTTTGGGCAGAAGGCATCCTTAATTTTATTGGTGCCATTATCACCCAGACAAGACCCGTCCCAGTAGCATGAATAATGGGGCCTAACCTTTTTGGGTCCCCTGTCCGCTTTGTTTATGCCTTGGGATCGGGTAGCGAATGCGTATCTATAGCGTCAATGGTCTTACCACCTACGGCCACGACCACGTCCTCCTCTGCCTCCTCCGCCGCCACCCGGCCCTCCAGTACCACCCATTTGCTGGTCATAGCCGTAGCCCTGTCCCTGGTTCCCGCCGAAACCAGCACCAAAGTTTTGCCCTTGACCGCCTTGTCCGCTTGCGCCACCCGCACCTGCAGCGTTTTGCATGCCGGCATACATAGCACCAACATCCATCTGACTCGGGTCCATGCCGTTGGCCATGAGTTGCTGCATCATGGCCTGCATTTCCGGCGGGATACCCTCCATGCCTGGGATCGGTGCTGCCGCTGCCCCGCCTGCTCCAGCACCGCCGGCGCCACCCATTCCGGGCAGCATGCCTCCCATCATCATCATGTTCGTCATCTCCTCCATCATCTTCTTGCTACTTTGCGCGACGGCTTCTTGGCTGTACTCCCCCCGGAGAGCCTCCTGTTTCTGAGCATAGAGCGCCCACGTGAACTCGTCGAACCCGTAGTTGAAGTAGTCGGACAGATCAGTGCCCGGCTTCCGCCATGGCTTGTCGTTGTCTGTGAGATCTGGACAGATGGATTAGCGCTCGAATCCTCGACGTGTGATTGGAGGTCATACCTTCGTCAATGTTGACCTGGGTTAGAGGTTTGCCAGTCGGCTTGTGTATCGGTATGGCATTGACTTCAACTTTGGATGTGGAGATGGCTGGGTGTTGTAGTGCGGGCTGCCTGTCCTCTTTCTTTACTGGCGCTGCTTTGACCGTCGTGTCTGTCGCTGCGGATCGCTGTGGGATATTTCGAATCTCGCTGTATCGTGATTGTCTGGCGCTATTATTAGCTGGTGGGGAGGACGTGGGAGCTGGGGACTCACGATGGGGGGGTGGGTTTGGATGGATCTTTGTTCTCGACAATAATGTCGATATCCTGGGGTACCGGTTAGGTGAAGTCGTGGCTATAGGGCGGCAAGAGGGAAAACATACTGAGTCCTCATCCTCATCCATCTCGCCGCCTTCATCCTCCTCCTCGCCTTCCTCTAGCTCGTCGCCTGCATCTGGCTTCGAGGTCGCTGGTGCTGCGGCTGGAGCTGGTTGCGCCGCCGGAACCTCGGGCTCGTCGGGAGCGTAGAAGTCGTCATCTTCGTCGATATCCATTGTAGAACTAAAAATGCCGCGCTCGGTTCGCAAAGAGCAATCTGGAGAGAGTAAATTGACTTTTCGCGGCGCCTGGGCTTTGGACTTTGCCTCGAGGCTTCAGAGGTGAGGTCGGCTGGATTAGCTAAGCAGGACCGGTCCTGCGGCAAGGTGAGAGGATCAGGCAGGCGGTGTGGCGCTAGGACCCACTGTTGAACGCGCTTTCAGCTGTTTTCTAACGCGACTCTCAGTCGTGGGGCAGAAAAACGTCGGGCAACGAACAACTGAGACCATCCCAGCCCCATCCATTCCAGACAAAAGCAATTATATCCACATTCCACAGAGGCTCGCTTCACGGCAAATCCTCGCTGGCAATGGCTCTCGCACGGTCAGCCAGCGGTCCGGGCGGGCTCAGCATCAATACTGGATCCGCAAATCTTTTGTGAGTGTTATCCAACCGCCGCATGCCAATTGACCTTGACGCTTGCGCCGTTGATCGCGCCCATTTGGTCCCTGAGACGTATAGAACTCTAACTTTGTCGCGCACAGTGGGAGCAATACGAGTCAACCTCCGGCAGCAGGCGGTCTCTTTGGTAGCGCAGCGTCTCAGCCTGCACAGTCCGGCTCTTTGTTTGGCACGGCAACCTCGCAGCCCCAGGCCGCGGGATCCTTGTTTGGAAGTGCGACAACGACGCAGCAGCCCCAACAGGGTGGAGGCCTGTTCGGGTCTTCAACTGCGCAAACCTCGACGCAACCTCAAGCGACTGGCGGACTCTTCGGCCAGCCAGCTGCCCCTCAACCTCAACAAACCGGCGGTCTCTTCGGCTCGACAACGGCTCAACCACAGCAGACGACGGGTGGCGGACTGTTTAGCAATACAGCACAACCGCAACAGTCAGGCGGACTTTTTGGGAATACTGCGACCGCTCAACCAGCGCAGATAGGAGGACTCTTTGGGTCAACAACGAACCAGACACAGCCTGCGCAGGGAGGAGGATTGTTCGGGGCGTCTACCCAACAGCAACAACCCCAAGCGGGCGGTGGGCTTTTTGGAAACACGACAGCGAACACCAATACCGGAGGCATGTTTTCTCAGCCGGCGAAGCCCGCGGCGACGGGAGGCTTGTTGTCAGTGCTACTCTCTCCATTCCTGAGCTGAACTAACAAGATATACAGTGGCCTTGGTCAGTCAACCGCCCAGCCCCAGCAGCAGGCAGGTGGGCTTCTAGGCCAATCAATCGCCCAGCAAAACCAAAGTGTGCCTGGCGTCCGCATCGATGTCAGCAATATCCAGGGAACGACTCGGTTCAACGACCTCCAGGAGGACCTCCAAAAACAAATCGCCATGATCGACGAAGGCATCCAAAAGTGTATCAAAGACAAGGAAGCTATTGACGCCTTCCTCCCAGGCCACGGCGAGCAGGTGGCGGCCATCCCAACGGACGTCGGTTTCGTGAGCCGGAAATCCGATGGCGCGCAAGCGGCACTCTCTGGCGATATTGTGGCCATCAACCAACTGCGGGAGATGATCAAGACGGATGCGGACAACGCTCGGCTGTCGTTCCGTGCCGTGGATAACCTAAAGCTGCCGACGCAGTACCATCAGGCAGGTTTGTGGTCAACCAGGGGACAGCCGACAGCGGCCGGGGCCGGCTCAAACGTCGACGCCGAGAGCAACTCTGATCTGATCAGCTTCTTCTCCCGAACCGCTGACGAGATGGACGAGATGATGAAGAAGTTTGAGAGTAACCTTGGGGAGATCGAAGTGCACTTGCGCGGGGTGCAGGGCAACATGCTCGAGCAGCTCCAGCGTGTGTCGGCCCAGTCGAAGCAGGGGGTGCAAGGGGGTGTCGATGAGCGGGTGCTCGAGCTGGCGGCCGTGCTTCGCGATTTCGAGGAGGGCATTCTCAAGGTTGCTGGCGTGGTGGGCGGTATCAAGGAGGGTGTCACAGAGCTGCAACTCAAAGACTTCATGGGTCACGGCAGTTAAATTCCAGGGGAGAGGCATGTCTTGTATCAGTAGCGTTTGACGTCAGGAAATCTGTTGGTATACCCAGACATCATGTATGTGTATCTGTTGCAGACGGTTGCTACATAACAATGTGAATGGAGCACTACGAAACCCATCAAACGTGGTATCTCAAAGACTACCGTTTTCCTAGCCTGTGCGGCACCTTCACCCGTGCGCCGAATATGCAAGAATATCGAAGCAAGCCGAACTTAAAAGACCTCAGCACCCCCATCATCACCTCCGCCCTCGTCGTAGTCTTCGTTGTCACCGTCGTCGAAGTACTGTTCGGCATCGTAATCGTCCCCAGACTCGTCGTCGTACTGATCTTCCTCCTCAAAGTTGCCCTCCCCGTCCTCATCACCCTGGTGTCTAGTCCAGTCATCCTCGTCAGACAAGAATCCATCGTCCTCCCCGTTCTCGGCGCGCTTCTCCAATGTGTCAATGACGCGGATTGCATTGTTGATATCGCCCGTCCCGTTAACCCCAGCCTCATGCCCGTCCATATGGAACAGTTCTTCAGCGGTCTTAAGCGAGGTAATATTCGACAGCCCGAGAGTCTTAGGTCCGGTCGTCCTCCGCTTCTTAGCCGCTGGCCCACTCGGCACATCGTCTCCGTCTAATGTTGCGTGCAGTTCGGGAGGGAAGAACTGCTTGTTGAACGGGAGTGACTCGAAGCTAGGGAGAAGCCGCTCGGAGCGTGTAAACTTTTTCGAGTACGTCGGCACTGCGGTGAAGGGGTCGATATCGGCTTTCGTCTTGTGTCCGAACCCTTTGCATTCTTGCCCGTAGGCCTTGGGGGGCTTACGGGCGTCTTTTGCGAACGACCGACTTTTGGTGTAGAGCGGGGAGTCGTGTAGCTGTTCGCGGAAGAGGAGGAAATGCGCTACTTGTTTGTCTTCTTTTCGGTTTAGAGCAGGCGCGCGAGGGACTTTGTATGCCTGGATGGGGGTTAGTTGGGTCACGAATGAGGGACGATGGGTGGGCATACGGGGAACAGTTCCGTTGGTTTGCTGTCCAACACTAGCGTCGGGTCGGCGTCCCAGGGGACACTGTTAGCCATGATGCTCCTACTTCCGCCGCGAGCGCCCCCTCGCCCTCCGCGGCCTCCTCTGCCGCCTCCTCTACCGCCTCCTCTGGCCGACATGATCGTAGCGCTATTGATCGCGTCGTATGTTGTATGGTTGTGGCAGGTGGCGATGCGTCAAACGATTGAAGGCTCGAAGGATCTATGGTGGGGTAATTTCGAGGTGTCACTCGGCGAACGTGAGAGGATTTGATGCGCGCGGCTCAATGGGGATTAAGGTGGATGAGTTCGAGTAAAAATTAGTGATGATACTTTATAAGTCTGAAAAGTGGAAAGGCCGTGATGTATTGCGAAACTTGACTAGTCTTCGCGGTGCTACCCGTTAATTGAGTTGGCGCAGCGAAGCAGTTTTCGGTCGCAACATCTTTTCGGTGCCGGTCGTCCCCCACCGCTGAAAGCTTAGCGCGCCAGCGCGTCCCAGGAACCCGTACCCACCGCTAAAGCGACCCCTGCACATGGTGGGGTTGACGGCCCCGCACTAACCCTGCCGATCCGTCGCAACGGCATGGAGCTCTTCGAGCTGCCAGTGGCAAGCAACCCCTCCTTGACTTTCTACAACATCCACCTGTGTGCGCACTTCAAGGAGACAACCAGCGCGCACTCTCCCAACACAAAACCAACATGGAAACAGTCCCCGTAACAGGGCTCGACGAGCTCGAATCCCACCTCACAGCACTGATCTCGGATCCCTCAACTTCGCTGAACCCCAAACTGTTCGACGACGTCGAGCTCCAACTAACCGAATCCAACATCCCGCCCCTGGTGATCCGGTTCCTCCCCAAACTAACCACCATCCTCAAACAATACACCTCGGACCCAGCCGTCATCGTCAGCCTAACAATCAAGCTCCTGTCCCCCGTCTCCTTCCGAAACGTCCTCTCCCTCGCCTCCGAAGAATCCCTCATCCAAGCGCTCGACTCCCCCGCCCCAGCAGCCAACATCCTCGCCCTGGCCATCATCCACAAAGCAGCGGCAAACCCCGCCGACGCAGCCATCCTCTCCGCGATGCCGGCGCTCGTCTCGGCCTTTCTGCGTCGGTGGCTCGCAGCGCCACAAGTCGAAGTGGGGCAAAAAGGAGGCAAAGTCCTCGGTGATATCCTCGATATCGACTGCGCGTTACCGCCGCCGCCGACAAGCGCGCAAGGGACGGAGCTGGTTCTGCGTAAGGCGCCGGGCCAGGGGCGGATGTGGGCGCGGGTGTTTGGTGATCGGGCGACGTATGGGCTGGTGTTGGATCTCTGCTCTGGACGGCATCCGGATACGGAAGGGAATGCGCATCAGCTTTCGCTTGCGCAGGGCCGGTTGTTACGCGTGTTGCTCAGGTTAGCGGCGTTGAATTTTGAGGCTGTTACGAGGTCTGAGTTTGCGGCGGCTACGCCGGTGCACTTGACGAATGGGCATGGTGGGGAGACGGCATCGGGGCCGAGAAGGGGAGAGGGGCTGTTGCAGTTTGCGGCGTTGAGGATGGTTGATAAGGGGGATGTCTTGATGCATTTGAGCTTGGTGGATTTCTTTGAGGCGTGGGTGGGTTTGATGAGGGTGACGGAGTATTCGGCGCGCAAGGTCGAGACGGTGAAGGCGGTGGTCGCGGAGGCGACGGCTGGCGATGAGGTGCTCAAGGATGCGTTGTTGAGTTTGCCCGAGAGGACGGTTGAGGAGGAGCAGGATGGTTTGAGGAGATGGTTGGCGGAGATCATGCCGGGGCAGACCGTTCGTGTTGCTGTGCGGTGAGGACTGAACATGGTAGAATAATGAATGAGCACACCAAACATGTGTTTTTGAGGGGGCAGAGTTTGGCGATAGACACCGTTTGAAGGGGCAGCTTTTGCTCCCGAATGTCGCCTGAGTACCGCACATTGTATTCATGGACCATTGGTCTCACGTAACAGTCTAGCACCACTGCCCATCTAGATTACACAAGCGCACAAGAGCAATGATATCCCGCCCCAAACCACAAACCACCGTGAGACATAACCAGCCTGTCCAACGTCACAACCCCCGGAAAAAAAACATGCACGATGGCGGCATGCGACGCTACTTAACATCTAAACCTCCTTATAATAATAGTCTATGCCAGAATCCTCACATGCTCAAGCCGGGCTCACGCTAAACCCTCCCCATAACACGACTAGACGGGTCGTCGCTGTCAATGCCCGGTGACGAGCGAGGCCCAAACGAGACGGTCGAAAGGGTACTAGCCCTCCGAGTACTCTCCCGTCTGCCACCCTGCGTCATCCCGTCAATATTTAGTCCAACCTCGCCAACCCTTCTCAGCACCTGGAGCAACGCCGCCCTCATCTCCCCACCAAGCTCGCCACGCAACAACTCCACCGACAGCGGATAAAAACTCTTGATATGCTTCGCAAAGGCGTCGCGCGGGAAGGCTGCATACCCTTCGAGAACGTCAACGACAACCGGCCTCCACGCAACGACGTTACGATGCTGGCTCTCCTCCTCCAGCTCGATGTAGCCCTTGATGATATCCTGGCACAGCGGTACAAGGGCGCTCTCGACATCGCCCTTGCTGCCCTGGCGTTCGGGGGCCGTGTCGCCGAACATGCGGAAGAGGATGGAGACGTAGGTTGCGGCGCTACCGGACTCCTGCTTCAGCAGGTTAGGCGGTTGCTTCATGAAGCCCTCGCGCCACAAGCGCATGCGCAGATCCTTATCGGCATTGAAGCGCTTGGCGAATAGGAAGGATTTCTTGAGAAGCGCCATGAGGCGGAGAAGCTCGGATGAGGGGATCTGCGCGTAAACCGCGTCGTTGCTGAAGAGCTCGTTGACCGTCTCGATCATGAGCAGCTGGAGCACGCAGCGGCTGATGATTCGGTTGAAGAAGCGTCTTCGTGCCGCTGTAACAACGACTGGTTGCTGCTGAAGAGGATTGCTGGGCTTGAACTCTTCGAGCTGGGGCGTTTGGGGAGTCAGCGGGGTCTGAGGGGAGTGTGGGCTGGCAGTCGAGTGTGGGTTGGCTGTGGTTGGCGTCCGCAGACTATCGCTGTCGCCATTGGTGTGGGTGAGAGGTGACTCTGGCTCGACGCCGTTCTCTGCGCCATTGATCTTGAGAGACTTCTCGCCCACATGGCCTGTTTCATTGGTTGGGCTGAGCTGACCCAACTCCAACCCGCTTGGTGGAGGCGACAGAGATGCTGTGGAATTGATGGCTGTAGCCGAGAACAGTTGGTAGGCTGTTGTCCTCTCAAACAATTCGCAGAATGCGCCCACAATCTTCGCCCAGTGTTCAGCGGTGAACTTGGTGACATTTTGAAGAATCAGCTGCTGTAGGCAGTTGCTGCCGATACGTGCAATAGTATCGTTCTCCTGGCAGATGCAAAGTGCGAGGAGCTCCAAAAACCTATCAAGCATGTACTCGAGAGCATCGAAATAGTGTGTGAATAGGGTGATCATGTTGCGAAGGGCCTGGATCATCGTCGTGGAGAGCCAGACAGAAAGCTCCTCATGGTTGAGGACGTTGCTCATCTCCGGCTTTGATCGCAGAACCATGAAGATGGGATAAAGCTGTTGCCTCCACAGGATGTCCCAGAACTCCGAGGGGAAGTCGCCTCCATATCGCAGGAGAGCCTCAAAGAAGTAGTTGAGGGCGTTCGACCGAACCTCGAGGTCTTCGCCTGTCATCAGCACGTCGTGGAACGCGAAGAGTACAGGGAACCAGAAGCCCTCCTCAACCGATGTCCGCGTTTGTGGCCCAGGGGATTTGGTGACCGGCTCAGCTGCACTTGGGCCAGAATTCGACTTCTGTGAAAGCGGGCATTCCGGCGTCTTGAGCATCCTCGGTATTATGGACTTGAGCGTCTCCATGGCTTGGAGACTCTTCTTCTGGAACTTCATATTCTTGGAAAACTCTGTCAGGCAGACAATCAGGTCTGTGAAGGCGCCTTGCGAAATAACAACGCCAAACCGTGTTTTGTACACCTGGGTGACGTTTTCGAATGCCAGACTGACAATGCTCTCATGTGGCTCCCTTGCGGCAACAGTGAAAACGCCGAACATGGTCCTCCAGCCGGAACGGATGTTCTCCCCCTTGGCTTGGATCATCTGTATCAGACAGCGCAGGATAAAGTCTTTGACCGCAATGTTGCTGGAGTTGGACATGACGTGCTCAAACGGCTTCAGGAAATCTTTCTGGAATTTGAAGCCTGGGAGTTCTTCAATCTCCATGAAGCGGATGGAAAGTTGTCGCAGCGCGTCCAACGCCTTAAAGACGATGTTGGTGTTGACGTGGCATCCGACGCGGTTGAAGTGTTCGCCGAGAACGTCCCAGATATGCGTCCACTCGAATCTGACACGGCCCATGTTGTAGTAGCTTATCTCTACAATCTTCTCAAGACTGTACGTCCTGGGTGAATCGTTTGATCCTGAGACCCTGATCTCATCCCAGCTAACTTCAGTCAATGCCCGGGCGAAGTGAACGATGGCTTCTCCAGAGAGATTCGCCGTATTTGTGAAGATCCTGTCGATGCTCTTGATCACTTCATCAGATCTGCTCTCGAGTGCGATTTCCATCGAGATGTTCTGTGGTCCGGTGTGGGACCGCGGTCGATGTCTTCGGGAGGAGGCGGTTGACTTCCGTGGCTCGCCATCAGTACGTGATGGCACAAAGCGTGCCTTGGACACGTCAGGAACGGCATTCTCGTCAATACCACCCGAAATAAGCTGCAGGCGGTCCAGCTGGCTGATGCAGAGTAATATGTCCTTCCACGATTGCTTCAATAGGTTGCCCTCAGTCTGGCCAAGCTCCAGAATCACCTTCAGCGCCTCGACGTTCTTCGCTTGTATCTCCTGCGGGTTGTTGAGGTTCGCCGTGTTCTTCAAGGCCGAGATAAAGGCCTCCCTCGCGGTGGAAAGTTCAAACAAGCATGCGATCTTGGTAGCCAACTTCATGCCCTCCAAGCAGAGCTTATTAACCTCAAGATTGTGGGTCTTTTGTGTTTGGCTGGAGAGCGCCGAGAAGAATGACATCCAAACCACGTCAAACATAGGCCCGACGTGCTTGAACGAAGTTGCTGGGATGAACCTGGCGCCGGCTTTCTCGGCGTTCTTCCGCTGGCTGCGGTAGAGATTCCTGAATAGCTGTTCCGAGCGCATCGAGATTTCCTCCGACTGTTGGACGTAGGCCTCTCTCTGAAGATCTCGGCCCACGTTCGAGAATGCCTGGCCTAGACCCGCCGCTAAACCTGTTGGGTTTGCTGGCAGTGTGCCGGCCGCTGCGGCTGCTTCCCGTTCGCTCTTCAAAACAATCTCATCGTTAGCGATGTCGTCGTAGATGCCGAGAAGGTAATCGTCGGGAAGGTCAGCATTGTCATTGATGCCTCGATTGTTCCTCAGAAAGTCGTCTTTGGTCATGTGCTTTGCGATTTTGCTGCTGTGCAAGTCCGTGTTCAGGAGGATCACCGAATACGCAAGAACGTAGGCGGTATCAGCGTTGGCAAATGCATTGGGGTTACCCATCATGTACCGGTTGGCAAACTTGAGCATGAAGCGATCGATCTTTTGAGCTTCACCAGGAAGCCGGAAGGACTGCAGGAACTCTCGGAGAGCGTCAACGAAACGCCGCTTGGTAAACTCCATCGTGTCGACGAAAGCGTGCATAATGTCGATATTCTTTTGGTCACCCTCGCCCAGATATTCACCAATCTGAGCCTTGTCAAGCCGATCTTCGGTCCGTAGGAAGTGCGCGATATCCTCCGGTTCATCGCTGGGAATGAACGCTTCTTTGAGGAGAAGTTTGATGCCGTTTTTCGGCTTGAAGTTGAACGCCTTGATTGCGTTCATCTTGGCCGTCTTCCGCGCCTTTGCTTTTTCCAGTTGATCCGGGTCATCATCAAGCACTGGGGTAGAGGGCAAGATCGGTGTCTCTAACCGCGAAGTTGACTCGCTTGCCGAAGGATCTATAGAGTATCGTAGCTCATCCGTGGACTGACGTTGCTTTTCTGTGTCTCCGTTTGCAGTGCTGGCTTCAGGTCGCCCAGGTTGCGACCAATCAACGAGAGATCTCAAGGTTTCTACAAGAGAGTCGAGGGCAACCCGTTTCATGATGTACTCCTTCGGAATCTCGTTGTCAGCATCGTGGTGATGTGTCGCAATAAGCGCCACAGAGAGCTGAGGTGGTAGAATGGGCTTGACCTGCCACTCCCCAGAATTTGCAGATCGAGAGTGGGTGTCCTCGTATTGCTGCTCTTGGGCCGCTGAAATAGCCACGGGTGATGTCGCGTACTTGGAGAGATCTTCAATAATGGTCTGGAAGATGTTGTCGACGTTTCTGTCGCAGTCATAGTTGAGGTACGTTTCGACCAAGGCTCGTGGATCCTCGCAAAGTCGTTTGAGAATGCCGACAAAGGTCAGCTTTTGCGACATTGGCGCTGTCCTCCTGGCCAAAAGAGCGAGGTAGATTTCGTTCAAGAAGACCTCGATTTCTTTCTGAAAGTCACATGTCAGCTCGTTTCAAGTCAAGAGCTCAAGTAGACCAACCTTGAAGGATGCTCTCATGTACTTCAGCATCAACCAAAAAATCTCACAGCAAACATCAAACACTCTGTCTACCGAACTGGCTCCATTACGGGTGATGCTCAAACAAAGGTAATACTTGATGGCTTGCAGAAAATTCGTGGGCTCATTGCTTTTGGTGTTGGTGATGGTACAAAAGGGCGAGGTGAAGACGGCAATGTTGTTGTTGAGAAGTGTGTGGATCAAGTGGAGGGAGATGAGTTTCGAGCGCATAGGTTGCCCCCGAAGATCATAGAGCTGGTCTGGCGGGAGGACCTTGGTTGACAGATTGCAGAATGACCGGAAGACCAAGTACGCGTCTCGGATATACACCTCATCCTCCGCATCGAGCGACTCCGGTGTTTCTTCCTGGGCGCCTTCAGGAAGGCTCTGCTCGGATACTGATCGGTTTGACCTTTTTATGGGTTTCAACTGGGTCACCATCGTTGGCCCGTCTCCGAGATTCGAGTCGTCAAAGCTCTTTCGGTGTTCCAGATCCTTCAGCGTGAGCTTGCCGCCCCCGTTCGGCCCTTCCAGCGGGGTGGCGTCCGATGCGCCATCGTTGACCTCCTCGCTGTCTACACCATTGCCGACCGACGAGACTTGGTCGTCTTGACGGTCGACTGTCAGGCTGCTCTGACTGCGCTTCAATTTCCCAAGGTTCGCGCGCGCTTCTTTCATGTGCAGGCGTGTCTTTACTCTCTCAAACACCGTCCCAACCATCTGGGTCAGCGTGCCTTGGGCTACTTGCTGGTTTTGGGTGTTTCTCGAAAGGAGAAAAACATTGTAAACCTGTCGCACTGCCTTTAGCAACCCCGCGCCGTGCACCACAATCTTGTCGTTCAAGACAGCTGCAAGCAGCGACTTGACTATTTGCAATTGGATCTCGGGCAGGGTGGTTTCGCCTTGGAAGCAGTCGCATATCGTGTCGATAGCCCGCTCGATCAGCGGGGCTTGCTCGGCGCCATCTTCGCTTGCGTCGCGGTTTGAGGGGGCAGAGAAGTCTGCGTAGGAGATGAGCTTTCCAATGCAGTCGAGCGCGGTCGTGGAAAGGGGAACAGTGCCGGCTTTCGTTGCAAGTTGCAGCGGCGCAAATATCACCTCGGGGTCGGGAAGTTGGTTTTCATTCTTCTTTATGGCAGCGAGCGCCTGCTGTACGAGCTCTCCGAGCTGCTTATTCCTGCCAGCGTTTGCGGCAATGACCTCGAGCGAGGACTCGACGAATTTGAGGGAGCTCATTATCTGCCGTCGGAACAGAATGCCATCCGCGGTGATGGGTTCAGCGCATGGAGAGTCGGGCTGGAAAGCGGAAGGCTCGGCGACGTAATGGATGCTTCTTTGTCGCCTCCGAACTTGGTTCGGCGCTGTCTGTCCTCAAAAGATGTTTGGTTGGTTGCGGCAGACGCGGCGGCGCGGGTCCTCGTCGAAGGGCTTGTAAAGGTGGTTCTTCGGTGCCTGCGGCAGTTGCTCGAGGATTTCCTTACTTCCTTGCGCGTCAGCTGTCAAAAGGAGGCGGGTGGATCCTGATGTCGCGGGCATCCATGAAAGTTGACAGCAAACCCGTCATCTCGAGGTGGAACCTGCTGAAGAGACCCCTGTGGTCCTCTGCCCTGGGAAACCCCTGGCAGCTCTTTCGGACAGCATTGCAGCAGCGGCGGGTGCCCGTGCACGCGCAGCTTCAAGTGCCTAGAAGTGCAGCGCGGACCGCAGTTGTGGCTGAACAAAGCCTGATCATGTCCAACACCTATTGGAATGAAGCCATGCGTGCTTTATTCCTGTTCCTGACTCTGTTTGCTATCAAAAACCTACATTGTCTTTAAAATCCCGCGACCTGCTCCGGTAACGCTGGTATAGTGGGAATAGTGTTGGGCTTCCGCTGAGGTAATCCGTGGATGCTGTGGATAAAGCGACGGCCTGTGGCTGGAGCGTCCGAACCATTGGGCAATTGGCGCGCCTGATGCGGCTTAGCGCCATGATTTGCGTGCCAAACTCGCAGGGCGATTTTTGGTGAACGGCAAGCTAAGCTCCCAACGAGAAAATTCCCACGCAAAAAAACTGGCTCCAGCCGTCACCATCAGCTTGTCGCCGATCCACGTCCGGTCTTCTCAACCTTCTTTTCTTTCCATCCTCTCCATCCTCGCGTCATCAATTGACTCCCGCCGTGTGCCGAGGACTCCTTCTGCCTTACCTGCCGGTCGATAGCATTTGGGCATTGGGGTAATTCCGTCCGCTCGATTGCCCAGCTTTCCTCAACCTTCCTGATAACATCCCGAGAGCTATTTTCCGTCCGCCAAAATGCTTGTCCCAGCTCTCCGAAGGCAAGCCCTTCAACACGCAAAGCTTGCCCGCGTTGCCCTCCCTAGCCTCACAAGATGGTACGCCTCGTATCCTCCGCACACTGTTGTCAAGATGCCCGCGTTGTCGCCAACCATGACGGCCGGAAACATTGGCGCGTGGCAGAAGAAGCCCGGTGACTCGATCGAGCCCGGTGAGGTGCTCGTCGAGATCGAGACCGACAAGGCCCAGATGGACTTTGAGTTCCAGGAGGAGGGCGTATTGGCCAAGATTCTGAAGGAGACCGGCGAGAAGGACGTCGCCGTCGGCAATGTAGGTTATCCTTCACCGATCGGAGTTTGACCGCAACTAACCGGACCTTTTCACAACAGCCGATCGCTATTCTCGTCGAGGAGGGGACCGATGTCAGCGCCTTCGAGGGCTTCACACTGAAGGATGCTGGCGGTGAGGCTTCGGCGCCTGCTCCCAAGGAGGAGTCGCCCAAGTCGGAATCGTCCGAACCTACCCCGGCCCCCACTCCGGCCCCCGAGCCCGAAGAGACCGGATCTAGCGGCAGACTCGAGACCGCCTTGGACCGCGAACCCAACATCACCGCCGCGGCTAAGCGATTGGCTATCGAGAAGGGTGTGCTCATCAGCGGCCTCAAGGGTAGCGGACCAGGTGGCAAGATCACCGAGTCCGATGTCAACAAGGCCGTCTCCGCCCCCGCTGCTGGAGCCGCTGTTCCCTCCGGTGCCGCCTACGAGGACATCCCCATCAGCGGCATGCGCAAGACAATTGCCAACCGCCTGAAGGAGTCCATGGCCGAGAACCCCCACTACTTCGTCTCGTCGTCGTTGTCCGTCTCTCGTCTCCTCAAGCTCCGTCAGGCCCTCAACAGCCAGGCCGATGGTCGCTACAAGCTCTCCGTCAACGACTTCCTGATCAAGGCCATGGGCGTTGCTTGCAAGAAGGTCCCGACTGTCAACAGCTCGTGGCGTGATGGTGTCATTCGTCAGTTCAACACCGTCGACGTCTCTGTCGCTGTCGCCACCCCTAACGGTCTCATCACACCCATCGTCAAGGGGGTCGAGGGCAAGGGCCTTGAGGGTATCTCGTCCGCCGTCAAGGAGCTCGCGAAGAAGGCCCGCGACAACAAGCTCAAGCCCGAGGAGTACCAGGGTGGCAGCATCAGCATCTCCAACATGGGCATGAACCCTGCCGTTGAGCGATTCACCGCCGTCATCAACCCCCCTCAGGCCGCCATCCTCGCTGTTGGCAGCGTCAAGAAGGTTGCCGTTCCGGTTGAGAACGACGATGGCACCACCGGTGTCGAGTGGGACGAGCAGATCGTTGTCACTGGCAGCTTCGACCACAAGGTCGTTGACGGCGCTGTTGGTGCTGAGTGGATGAAGGAGTTCAAGAAGGTTATCGAGAACCCCCTCGAGCTCCTCCTTTAAATCAGCTTACTGGCCGGACGGGCGATTCTCGAAGCATATCTGCCAGCTCGGCGGTTGGAGTTGGCGCATGGGATGGAACGGGGGGATATAGAAAGGCAGGAAAGGGCAAGATCATTGCGGCGAGAAGGCGTCACCTAGTAGATGTTCTGCTAAGTCCTGGGAGCCCGCTGATGGCTAGTGGGCGCCTAGGCATCCTGGTGGGCGACCGCGCCGGGTTGGCACGGTGGCCTGCTCCAGGTGTATCATGAGTTCCTTAAAAAGCAAGCTGCATCTTGGTGCAAAGCCGCAGCACCCCCTATTATTGTTTTGTACATTTGTCTATATTGGTATGTTACAGGTTAGGTTGTTTAATCGAGGATGGAGTTCGGCCGTTGCGTTTTGGTGCTGTTGAGCCATGGCCGAACTCGACTCGGGAGTCAATATAGACGGCGGTTTCAAGAACAGTTCGAGCTTCACATGTTTGGGGTGAAAAGTCACTGTACCCGTGCTCGGGAAGACCGCGCAGCCCAAAGCTTACTTCAGCCAACAGTATTTTCATGGGCATTGCATCAGAGGTAGCTCCGGATTCCCCGAGAAACTCCGAGATCAAGAGCTTCATAACTCCGCCCGGGGGATCGCTCGCATTTGTTTTTTGAAGCCTTCATCCGAGCGCGGGCCCCTGTCGTGCCTGTCTGTTCAAGGTGGGCTCGGGAAGGTTCAAAGCGAGCCGTTGCGCACCGCCCGAGAGCCTGGGGACAGAGAGTAAAGTGGACCATGCGGGTGGGTGAGCAGAGAGCGCTCCACCTTCGTACTCCCGATTACCGATGTTTACAGCATACAAACTGACGACAGCCCCGTCAAGGGGCGAGTCGGGGCGCGGGTGACCAGTGAGACCTGTGCCACCCGACTCAATAAAGAGAGTCATCACCGATGGTAGAAGCTTGGGCCAACAGCAACATGCAGGTAGTGCTCGGAGAAAACAGCCGCGACGGACGGACGGACTGAGGCTTTCTTGATTAATTATCGGCTTTGCGAAGGTTCCACAGCCTTGGGTCGCCACGCTGGCTGTCTCGGCATTGGCACGAAATCGGACCAAGGTGGGGGAGGCATCGCGGCAACCCTGAATAGTAAGCGGGTTTAGTGAGCACCTCCTCGCGGAGCTACGGCACTGCGGAGTGGTCCGTAATCCGGGTTCGACAGAAGAGGGGAAGGGACCATGTCAGTTTCGAGCCGAGAAATCCACGTAAGAAAAACTTGGCCGCGGAGGTGCAAGTGACAAAAGTCCCCGGGTCAGGTACCAGGCATTTGCAGCTTGCAGGCAGCTGTGAAAGGCCGATGCTTGTGGAAGGGCTGAAGCCTGGCGTGGGCTGAAGAAGCTTGTGCGTCAACGACAACGTGGGATCGGGGGTAACAAGCATGCAGCGGTGCTATGACTTGGCCGTGGGCTGTTTCCATTGTTTTTCGTCGGCGTGTCGCCAATTTCTCCGTCTGTCGTTGGCGGCGCGAATCGTAACGGCGTGGCTTGTGATCTCGGAACTTGTGCGCGAAGGCGCCTTTCCGAGCGAACGAGCCGGGCGCGGTCGATAGCGGAGATAAAGACAGACTCGGATCGCGTGGATCCTTAGCACCAACCAGCGGCACCCAAAGAAGGGAAGGGTGCATCCAAGCCACTCTCTCCATCGTCTTTTTTCGCTTTGCGCGGCTCGACTCGACAGCCGGCCATGACGCCGTGAGTGGGCAAGACAGGGGATATTTACGAAACGGCCCGCGTAGAATTGCCCAGATAACGGGCCTGCTTTCTCGAGATCTCCGAAGGTCAGCCGTAGCAAGCTAGAAGGCTTGGAAGCATTGGAGACTGTTCAGCTCGGATCTGGGTAAATTGGTGCCTCCCAATTCCCGGGATCTCGTGCCCGACGCTGCCCCAGAAGAGTCAAGTGTCGGTGATTAGCTGCCAGCCCCCGCATTCATCCCTTGATGCCGATCTGACGCCAGCGTTCAGTGGGCATCCACAGGACCACCCGCACCGCCCACAGGCACTTTCATGGGTGTCCTCAGAGGCAACCGGAGGGGAAAAAAAAGCAGTCAGAAGAAAACCGACGGGCGGTCTCGGACACACGCTCCAGCCCTGTCCCTCCCCCGCCGTTTGCAGAAAAACAAGTCATTCCCGCCCAAGATTGCTAGGCCCCCATGATCCGAGGCTCGACTAGGCAGGTAACGGGCTGAGGCAGGCAGGAAACTCCTGTCGACTGCTCGGTGCCCGTTGCCCATCCCTCTGGGCCTCTGTATTTCTCCTTCTCATCGCCACCAACAAGCCGCTTCCGCTGTGCATCGTCTTCATTCATCCCGCGCTTATTCCCGCCTTTCTCCGTCACCCTTCCCGCCCAGCGCCGACGCCGATCAACACCGCGGGAAGCCGGAGTGCGCCGGGACACATGGACGTGGAGATGGAAACCGCAACGGCGACGTTGGCGCCCGCGCCCACACCGGCGCCCACATCGGTTTCCTCCACGTCGGCGCCCGCATCGGCACCTGCACTTGCATCTGCGTCCTCGCCCGCCACTCCCACCGAGCCCAGGCGCCGAAACCGCCCGGCCCTCTCATGCATACAGTGCAGGACCCGCAAGATTCGCTGCGATCGTATGGAACCATGTGCCAGCTGTCTCAAGTCCAAGATCGTCAACTGCACGTATGAGGAAGCTCGCCGGCCAAAGCCAAGGCTCTGGCGGCTCTCACCTACCGCCGACCCGGACTCACCAACCTCAGACAATGCCTTCCCGCGGCTACCGCCAGGCGGCGCCGCCTTCACCTTTCGTCCAGAAGGTCATTCTGTCCCAAGCGCCGCAGGTACACAGTATGCAACCTCGGCTGCCTCGCTGTCAAGCGCCAGGCCAACAGAGACGGTCGCCTCAAGCCCATCTACTCACCCTACGGACTTGACGGGTAGTACCCACCAGCCGTTGAACAATACTACGGCGCTCGAGGATCGCGTTCGGCAGCTTGAGCAACAACTTGCCGATGCCCTGAAGCGCCAGGAACCCCCGAAGCCTTTGCATATTCTCCCTTCCCAACGGGAGCAAGCGCAGGCCGTTCCTAGCCAGAGCGCGCTTCCCAGCGCATCGTATGCTCAAGAGGATCAGTGGGCTACCAGGCCCAAGTTTGTAAGTCGAGTTCTTTGAGTTGTGCAACCCCTGTGGTTTGCGTCCAGTACGCACTGTGGTGGAGCTCCCTTGCGTCGTTGACTAATGCGCTGGCAGTTCCCACTGGTCACTGGGCTGGCTGAACGCCTTGAGACAGACAGAAGGTCGAATGCTTGGTATTTACTCCAAAAGTGTAAACGGATGTCAAAAGGGATTAAAGGGCAAATACTCAGCGCCTTGAACCGTCCCGTCCAAATAGGCAGCCCTCAGCTCCCCGAGCCCGTTGTCAGGGAGCTCGCCGAATCGTACTTTCGCACATTTGAGAGTGCATATAGGATCTTGCACCGCCCCACATTTTGGACACTGTATCGGCAGTACTGGGAGAACCATGCGACCGTGAGTGAAGGGTTTGAGATTCAGTTGAAGCTCTGCATGGCGATTGGCACCTGTTTTCACGAGGATTTCGCGACACATCGCCACACTCTTGCAACAAGGTGGATCTATGATGCGCGGATCTGGCTTGCCTCGCCAGACGAGAAGATGCGGATGAGCATCGAGGGCTTGCAGGTTATGTGCCTCCTGCACCTCGCTCGCGAGGTCTGTGGCGTTGGATCGGATTTGGGCTGGCTATCTGCTGGGTGTCTTCTCAGAACAGCCATGCATCTTGGCCTTCACCGGGATCCTAATCATTTCACAAAGATATCTATCTTGCAGGCAGAGCTGAGACGACGTCTTTGGGCGACCATTTTGGAAATCACTCTGCAGTCCAGCCTAGACTCCGGTGGGCCTCCGATGGTGGCTCTAGCCGACTACGACACCCGCTCGCCATCTAACTACGATGACGAACAACTCAGCGACAGCGCAGAACAATCAGCGCCGGGACCGCGGGCCTTGAACTCCTTTACGCAGTCAACGGTTCAGCTTGCACTTCTCCGATCCTTCCCCACCCGCCTGGGTATTGCCGAATATGTCAATCAGTCTGATCTTGGAGCTTCGTATGAACAGACGCTCAGGTGGAATACCGAGCTGACGAATGCTTGCCGGGCACTCTCAGCTACACTTCAGCCCTCTTATGACCCTGCTGGGATTCTTCCCAAACGGCTCTCGCTCTTCCAGTTGCGTTTAGCAGAGCAAATGGTGCACCGCTTTTTCTTGGCCCTAAATCACCCCTGGCTCACGCAGAACAACCCTGCCTACTACTTTGCCCGCAAGATGTGTGTTGAGACCTCTCTCAAACTATATAAAGCCATTGCAGGGTCTATGGCAGAGTCAAAAATTGGGGGTCGGGCGGATGACTTCTCAAAGTTGGCGACTTGCGGCCACGGGGCATTTCGCTCCATTCCAACCCTTGCCATGCTGTCTCTGTGCCTCGAGTTGCTCTGGCAAGTGCAAGAAGACCAAACCTTTCGCCAGACCATGGACATTGATCACCATTCAGGTGCCCCTGGCGACAATGACATGGCTCCTGGTGGTATTGGTAGCGGGGCAGCACCTCGTCAGGAGCTCATTGATGCTGTAAGGTGCTCGGTGTCCTGGACCAACCGCCGCATCATGGCGGGTGAGACCAATCTCAAGGGGCGCCTATTTTACTCAGCATTTCTCACGCAGGTGCAGGCGCTTCAGCGCGGTGCGCTTGACGCTGAAGTTGAACGGTTGGTGATGGCCAATATGGACGCAGATCTTGAACATTGTTGGCATCTGTTGAAGGAGCTCGAGGCATCAACACCTGGCTCACCAACCGACACTGACTCCAACGACATAGACGACTGGGAGGGAGACGACCCTGTAAGTTTCGGTGGCGTTCGCCATGTTGAGCGAGCCGCCTTTGTGCTTTGCGACCGCTAACATCACCGTCGCAGAGCCGTTGTCATGGCTTCCGGTCCATTTTCAATTTCAACGATGTTGAGACATTCCTTCGCGGTTAAAACGGCACCAGGCCATCCCTCTGTGCTGTTCTCGGCCACAATATCCACGATATACGTGGTGGTCACCACAAGCTTGATTGTCACATTAGTGAGACCTCGAGACAAGGTTGGTCCTCACATGCTAACCGCTGGCGGCGGAAACTAATCTGCGCAGTCAGCCACTAAACTCGATACTGACGCTTCAACTGGTGGTCTTCGGGGTTTTGCTTCCACCATGGCTCCTCGACGCCGATGAAATTGCCTGTTGCCGAAGCATAGCCGAGGCTTTCTCACCGCCGATCGGCAACGTTCAAACCTTCGTTGGGAGCCCACTTCTGTATCGGTCGAGGACCCGTGATTATACCCACGAAAGTTCTTAGTCTACTATGTGTCCCTTGTTATCTCTTGGTTTCCCGATGGGCCGTCCTGCCCGTGAAGTGCTCCCATGATCCGTCTCGTTCTCAGAGGGCTCACGGTCCTCGGCGCTGCTCTCGTTTGCTGGTGTCTGCCGTTGGAAGAAGATGGACTCATCGGCCAACCCTTCGTTCTCACTGCAGGCCTTGATTGGCCCGAAAAGCTGTATTGGACAACCAATCCCATTAGGACGGTGGTCACGGTAGGCTCCAACGTCATCGACGTCCTTGCCGGCGATGAAGAGGATGTACCCAAAGTGGAGGAGGAGCTTCGAAAGCTCTGCGCTGGGCCCCTTGCGAACATCTACCCCGAGATTTGCGACAACCTCGTGCACCGTAAAGAAGGCGAGTACGAAACTCTGTGGCCCCCCAAGGACATTCTCATCACCACCACATTGGTCGTCGAAAACCCGTACCATGTGACGCCGTCGCGAGCATCCGTTGGGTCGCCCGAAACCGTCATTTGGGTCAGCACAATGACCATCCAAGGGGCTCCTGCGGAAACGGCAAGGCCGGCGGCAGGTGTTGGGGTGACGAGCGTGTCGACCCGTATCCTACAAAGCACGGCCTTGAGCGTGGAAACAATGGTGCTGACAACCGTCTTGATGAGCGTCGCAACACAGGTGGAAACACGCGTGGAACTCAGCGTTGTGACAAGTGTGGAAACCAGCGTTGCGCTGAGCGTGGCTACGAGCGTGTCGACCAGTGTGGAGAGAGACGTGGTGACCAAGACATCAACCAGTCTCGCAATGGCAGTCTCGGCGGGTGAGGCGACAAGTGTATCAACGCGTGTGCTTACGGATCTGTCAACTGCTTTGAGGACGGCTACGGCAGTTGTGACAACCACCATCCTCGAAACCGAAACTGAGGTCACGACCGTCAGTGCTACGAGCATTTCTGGGGACGCCATGCCTACGCCGGGCACTGTGGAACCAGGACGTGAGATCACGCATCAAGCGACAGACGGCGGAAACCCCCAGTCAGAGTCGGGAACAGGTTCGAACAACACGGTTCCTGAGGGTTCGCGACGGGAGGGGCCACAGCCGATGAGGCCCCATGGGGAGCGACCCCACGGCGAGAGACCCCATGCCGAGCACCCCCAACACGGGGCGCCAGGTGGGCAAGGCTCTGCGACCGAACGACCACACTTTGGGGAGAGAAAAGAGGAACAAAGGTCGAGAGATGGGCAGGCGATTGCGGAAGATGCACGATCAAGAAAGGACGCGCCGTCAATAACGGAACCTGGGCATGGCTCACCGTCCGAGGGGGAAGTCCGGCGCACAACGGCCAGACGCCCAGATGATGTTGCTACGACACTGGAGACAGTCACAAGGGAGGCAAACGCCCCAGAGTTCACCCCAGGAGGTTCATCGCAAGAAACAGGGGAATCCGCTTTCGAGTGCACATACACAGATGGAGGAATCGGAGGCAAGGGCCCCTGTACCGTGGTCACGATCTATTCAACAGTCGTCACAAAGGCAACCTCAACGACAACAGTCCGTCGCCCCCTGACTCTCGGTCCCAGCCGTATGACTTTGTTCTCGAAGCCATCGGCTCTCCCGGTCCTGGAACAAGAGCCGGGACCAAAGCCAGCATCTGAATTCGAGTTGGAACCCGAGCCTGAGCCTGAGCCAGAATCCGATTCCGAACCGGAGCTTGGACCAGTCCTGGACTCAGAGCTAGCCCCTGAAGCGGAACCGGAAGTGTTATCAGCACCCATCTACGCACCATCGCCAAGTCTCCCACCAAAGACAATCTCTGTTTTGGATCTCCCGCTGCCAACGGATTGCACCCAGACCATTTCGATGCTGCTCAGGATCAAAGATCTTCGGACCGCAACAGTTTACACTGAGACCGTCACTTCGACATCGCGTATCTCCTGCCGGTGTGCCAGCTTGGAGACGTTGTTCTTTGACTTGCCCGCGATTACGGCCACGCCTTGGAACACGATCACTGCGTCTGTGCCTGCTACCACGACGGTTGTTCAGTGTATACAGACGGAGTGGCCCCAGATTGGGCTAAGCCATGTGCCTGTGCAAGGAAAAGAGCCAGAAGTGGAATCACCTCATGTTGAGTTCAGACATGAAGAGGAGGCTGTTTTTGAGCCGCGATATCGGCGCGAGGGGGAAGAGGAGGAGGGCTCTGACAGGAGGGGGTGGTTAATGAGGAAGGTGGGATACGGATTGAGGATGTTTTGATCACTGTTTACTGGGCGGTTGGCGGCTGCGGCGCCGGAAGGTTCTGGAGATGGTGGCTTGGTTGGGTCTAAGGGGCGTAAGGAGTGGTGGTGTGATAGAGTTAAGAACGGCCGCATCGCTGCGTGAGACATGGAGGACTTTACATGGCCTGATGTCGAAAAGTTAATATGCTCAAAAATTCTTGAAGTCTTGTCCCCCTCCCTTGTGACCGCGCTTGCTACGTATTCCCCTACGTCAAGTGGCGATGCTACTGCTGTCCTAAACCGAAACCACGCGTTGAGGTGTCGCGGAAATCGACGGTACCTCGAATGAAAGTGGCCCGACGGTCACGCCCGAGAAGGGTGAAGTGTCGTTTAGATTTAGCACCGAGTCTAGACCGAGGGTTGCACAGCTCCATCCCGGAGGTCTGGGTAGGATGCTGCTAGAAAAGGGGGCTGTGTGAACCCGGCCATTTGGACGCACCCCGCAAATGCAGAGCGCAAGCGTGTCAACCCGGACATGTGAGATGTCACCCCCGATGCAAGCAATCACGCAGTGGTAAAAAGAAAAGGGGCAAGGCGTGCATTTTCCGTCGACAAGACGGGAAGGTGACTTTCGGGATCTGGAAAAGGTTCTTTTTTGGACTTGTCGGTGGGGACGAGCATGCAATACTAAATTCCGCAATCACATTGTGGACGAAAAAGTTGGATCCGCTGGACGTCCGGTAACCGGTGCAGGGAGACGAACGGATGGCCTGGTTGTCCGGGTTGATGACCTCGCTTGCGGACATGCTCTCGACAACGGAGGGAGGGAGGTATGTCGGAGCTCGGAGCTTTTAGTTTGCGTCCGGGCAAGGTGAGAGCCCAAGGTGAGGCTCAACGATGGGCAGGCCGATAATGCGGTGTTTAGCCGGCCCGTTTGCCGATGCTCCGAAGTGGGTGGTGACGTGATGGGTTGCAGGCTGCAACCGGCCTAAGGTTGGGACGAAGCAGTTTGGGATGAAGGAACCAAGAAGATTGGAGATCTGGAGTTTCCCATTGGATGTGGCTTCGCATTTGATCATCTCACGTTTGCCCCGCGCATGTGCGAATGGGCAACGAGAAGGAGGGTACGAGGCTGGCCAGCTGAGGCAAGGCGTCCCTTTCCGACGGCTTGGATCCAGAGCATCGACGTTGTCCAAAGACGGTCCAGGAACGGGCAGGGAGCGGCGTTCGCTAGAAGCTATTTTTAGGGGGGTTCCAGCCCCGCACTTGCCGGCCCGTCTTGGCGGGGGACGCCAATCCGCCAATCCGCCATCAACTGTCAAATGTAACCATGGCTGCCCTTTCTTCATTCTTCATCCCACTCATCCAAAATTCTTGCCAATCCAACCCCGATATTGGTCGATGCGACTCGGCCCAATTCCGTCTATGACTTTGACCGAGCCGGCCTGTCTGTGTTTTTGCGACATTATCGCTCGCCCGTCGCTTGCGACACAACTGCTCACTGCCACGACGACCCTGCCCAGGTGGCTCGTGGGAGGCGCGTTGCGGGGCGCAAAACAAGCACCGCTCCTCGAACGGCAGCAATGGATCGACCGTGGTCTCCCAGTTCCCGGCCTGGCCAGTCGGCCACGATATGAAGGGATTGTTAAGACCTGGACAGTCAGGTAGAGCTAATATACCGTTATTAACTGTGGCAGGATTGGGCGACCTCGATATTGCAGGTTACGCACCCCTAATTTACCCGGCCAATCGCTGTGGCAAACCGCTCTCGATCTCCCTCGCTAGTTCCCTCGAGGCTTCCCACCATCGCCTGCCTCGCTTCCATATTCTTTCCATCCGGCTTCCCTTCACGTGCCCTCGCTCCAGTGACGAGGTGTAACCATTCCCCGCCATCCAGGGTAGGATTCCGGGAGACAGTCTCTCCACGAGAGAATCTGGACAATGGTTAGCACGGCCCATCCTTGTGGCGGCGACGAGAGGCACCGATATGCTCGTCGATGGCATAGTGGCCAATATATCGCTAGCTCCGGAGCCGACCCCCCTTTCCTTGCCCCCTCGTGTTTCCAATACTTGCTGCCCCGCTGCGCTCGTCCTGGTTGACCTTTCCGCGAATCCCTTTTCAATCTCTCCGTTGTCAAACCTCGAAGGAGTTGCTCTTTTCAGCTCGCAAGGAGCCCACCACCTCACAAGACCACCCCAGGCCCGCCATCCGGGATCCCAGACGCCTCGGGCTGCACCAAACAGGGACCAGACCGACAACCCAGCACGGCGCACACCCCGACGCCACTGAAATGCAGTGCATAGGCGATTGTAACACTCCAAGGGACACCAACTCTGCAATGCCCCAGTCGCCGCGCTGACGTTGCTCCCGCTATCCCTCCAACGCTGGCTGACTCGGAAAATATCCGTCCGGGTTAGTTTTGGGACCGCATCCAAGCCTTTATAAGACATTGGGCAGAGCTGCACCTCACCTGAGGCTCATGGGCTGGACTAGAGGCGGCTCATCGGTATAGGTTGGCATTGGGCAGAGTCAGCATCCGTTGTGACGCATCTGCACTCGTCAGCCTGCCATGGACTTTTCTAAACTTGTGTTATTATCGGCACTTCTGAGCCACGCGTCCTGCTCTCCCATAGGAACCGGCGGCCTACAAAGGGGTGCATTGTCATCATCATCATCACTCATCCCTGACGCTCCGGTGCTCTGGTCCGACTCGGGCGTGGCCGGTCACCATGAGCCGCACGCGCAAAGACCGCCCCCAACTTCAACGTCGGTCGACCGCAACGCCGTCATGAAACCGATTGTCGGCCGCGACGAGGGTCGAGCTGGGCCATTTGACCCCGCCCTTCCCGGCGCTCTTCAGCCAAGAGAGTTGCAATGGGGCGAAGGGTGTACGACAAGCCTCCCCAGGAATCCTAGCGGGAAGTGCTCATGGGATGGAACGCAAACCATCTACCCCTCAACAACACTGCGCTACGCCAGTATCAACTGCAATGGGTGCGACCATGTCGAAGACAACTATGTCTACTTTTGCCCCAACCAACGCATCGAAGGCACGAAATACGTCTCGACGGCCTTCACCTATTGGCTCACAGTCTGTGAATCGTCGAAGCTCGTCGCTCAAAGAACCGACAACGCACGAACGGAAGTCTCAGCAGCAACCGTTACCTCGGGAAGTGGACTGCAGATCCAGGAGCTCCCAGCAGCGGCACCTAGTCCGGCCATCACTTCGGCACCAACACCCACGGCCTCATTAGCGGCGCGCGAAGATGTGGCGCCAGCAGCATGTCCCACCACATTCGTCGTGCAGCCAGAGAAGTCGGCCGGAAAGACGTTTACCACATACTCATCATACACCACGACGACAGTCCTCTTAAACTGTGGCGGATGTCCTCTTACCCTGACCACGGCCCTCGCCGGATACGGACCGGCAGTTGGATTCACAAAAACAACGACGCTCCCAATTGGGACGAAAACAACATATGCATGCCGATGAGAGAGAGAGCGCGCGCTTGGTGGTTCTCTGCTTTTTTACCTGTACAAATAACATGGCGCTGCTAGATTATGGATACCCAGGTACTGTGGAGAGGAAGCTTGGGATGTTGTCAGCATTGCATGGGGTTCAGGGCATTTTGGCAAGGTGTGAAAGCCGAAGGAGAGAGCCAGGAAAAGTTGCCCATATAGAAATACGAATGGCAACAATAAAAACATTCCCCATTCTATTTTGTGATGTGTTTTTTGAGGTCATCTCAGGTATGTGACTCTTCCGTGTGCCGTCTCCATGAAGGATGTTGACATGTGACGATCGAACTCCTCCTGTCAACGTCGGCGCGCCCGAGGCACATTTAAATCGTTTCACACGCTGAGGCCGAACCAGTATTTACTGTACTCAATGGTCATAATTTCCGTTTTTCATTTGACTTGTTTGAGACAGTTCACTCTGATGATGCGGTGCCAGCCCCTCGCAACCAGCAAACAGGACGCCAGCTTGCCCCGCAGCGCCATGCCAAGGCCAGAACCGCGAGGTAACGGCAGTTTCACCTGGCGCACGCACCAAGACCCAAGAGCGTGGGAATTTGGGGGAATTCAGGGTCCAGCGGGCTATCCCTGATATGGGCAAGCGCTGTTTGTCGGGACAGAATAATCAGTGTTTGACAAGAAAACGGAAGAACAAGCGGACGTGTTGACTTTGTGCGACGCCTGGTATTGGATTGCAGAAGTTAGCTACAGTCCCACAAAGTGTCAAATTTGTAAACATGGAGCCCTTGTAAGGCGATTGGAGATCTGAGTTGGGACTCTTTGTGATGATATGCGTCCGCCTCAGTTCAGTTCGAACAGGGGTTTTCTGTTTGTGTTGGAGTCGGCGACCTCCAACTCCAGCCTCCGCAAAAAGGCAAAGTCCAGCCTGGCCCACGACGCCAACAAGAGAAGACGTCGACCAGACCGATTTAATCCGTCCCCGGTCCTCTGCTTGTGACGGTCCGTGGCATTGGAGCCGTACCTCAGCTTCTTCATCGCATCTTATAGGACGATCATCAAACCATCAGCTGACCTTCTGGTCGGTAGCCCAACGGAGCCCAACCCCTGGCGGCCTGGCGTCCTAGCTCCCGAGCCCAGCGTCTTTGGACGATCTTTTCTGTGGGGTTGCATTTGGACGGGACCCTGGACCGTGACGGATTGCCGATGAACTTTATCCTAACCTCGGTGAAACTCTGTTTGACCTTGGCCGACAATTGTCACTGCGAATTGGGGCTGGCTGCCATGACACGCACAAGTGCCTAGCTCGCCATGACACGCACAAGTGCCTAGCTCGCCACGACCACCCCCACCACAATGGAGAAGCCCTCACGGCCGCGTCCAACATCGCCCCGAGCGATGTCGAAGAGGAGGCGCAAGGATACTTTGCCGCATTCACCACATTTGCCAGCTCGACCATCACCACCGGGACGTCCCGCCTCATTTTCCAGGGTCAGTTCCTACCATGAGGAACCGGAAGACGAGGTCATGGAGACGGCATACATTGGGCGGTACTCAGTCACAGAGGGCCCAGCACAAGACCACGGACTGAAGGCAGAACCCGGAACCGACTCGGCATCCGAAGGGACTCCTGCATCTGATGTCGGCATCCGAATCATGGGAACGGCGCTGTCAGTACCCAACTCAAGAAAGGAGGATATAAATCAGGTTATACGTGACCTACCGCAGCCGATCCCCGGCACCTTTTCCACTATGATTGGGAGTTTGAACGGCTTGGCTGCACAGTTGCGAGAACAAAACGTCAACCATAATCCTCAGCTCCTCACCGGCGGGCATCTTCGGCGTCTTGCCGTCGAGTTTCGGGACCTTTATGACGAGTCTCGGCGGGAAGCGCATGAAGACAGAGTAAGGGTGGGAGGGTTGGAGGAGGAAGTAGAGCGGCTACAAGGGGATAACGAAGACTTGTTACGTGAGAGGGACCGTTTGCGTTTTGATCTCACTAGAGCTCATCGCGAGCTCGATTTGAGCGAGGCCGATATCAGGCGTTTACGGCAAGATAGGGAAAATGGCGAGCGCGATATCAACGACATGAAGCGTCGAGGCAGCGAATTGAAGGGACAGGTCGAAGCTTTGAACAAGAAACTGGTCACTTCGGAGCAGGCCAAGGCTGGGCTCACGCATGAGATCAAAAATCTCAAGTCTGGGTTTATGAAAGAGATCAATAATCTCAAAACAGAGGCATCGCTTTCAGACGAGAAGAGCAAGGGTCTGGTTGAGCAAGTCGAAACTTTGAGCGGTGAGAGGGACAACTTGGGGCACGTGAACAAGATGCTGAAGGACGAAACCGAGAGGTTGAAGGTGGAAAGAGACCAGCTCAAGCGAGAAATGTACGACCTGGAGTCGGCAAACCGCAGCCTTCGGGACAAAAGCGAGGCTCAAGCCGCTGAGACCCAGAGGCTGGGGATGCTCATCGGGCAGCAAGATGCTCAGCTCACAGCTCTCAGGTCCGCATCCGTTGGCGAAATGTCGGTCCTGGAGGAGGCAGCCGCCCAACTCCCGCCCAGGGTTCCGTCGCCGGACATCAAACTAGAGCCGGGAATGGCGCACACGGTACCAGAGACGATGTTGGCGACGGCGATGACTACGATGATTCCACCTTTCTCCTCGACGATCCCGCTGGAACAGAGCGCCCAGTACTTCTGCCATGGGGTTCTAACGCTCTTGGTCAGATACCTTGGGGTCGGCGATCTTAACTGCCAAAAATCCTGGGAATATGCCAGCAACAAGATGGTAATGGAGTTTATGGTCAACAGGGAGGCTTCCTTCTACCAGCAGCAGGATACACCAGCAGTAGGATTTTGGAAGCTTGAAGACGCTTGGGCGGCTGATACCGCCACCGGACGGGACCCGCACCAATCTAACACAGACAACTTTTTACAACTTTGTCTATTGGTACCATTACTTCGGGAGCAGAACGACAACGAACTATTCCAAACACTCGTTACGCTGCTTGGCCGGCTGTCTCAACCGGATCTCGAGGAGTGGCCCCGCGAGAGCATGGCTTTCCTCGAGGCCATGGCGTCCCTCCAACCTCCTCTCAAGCCATGTGCGCCATCGGTGCAGAACATTATTTTATCCATCGCGGTGTGTGAGTTCTGTCGCTTTCTTCAGGATTCTTCGCCCGCAGCGCCTCGGCGGGGGTGGACGATCGCATCGGTCCTTGGGGAGGACATGTACGAGGTGGCCCAGAAGATCCCGCTCGGAATGCTAGACATATCCCTCGCCAATCCAGACCGCTCAGACGTACTGAGACTGCGAGATGATCTTCAGGGGGCCTGTGGAGACCAGTTCTGCTTCTTTGCGTGGGACAGGTTCGAGGACGGTGTGAGCAGGGAGCTAGGGCTGCTCCACTGCAGCAGGGACAGCGACTCCTTCTTGATGATTGACTTCAAGAGCAGGAGTTTCAGGCTGGTTGACCGTCAGCTTGCGGACATGCGGCCAAACTTCAACGCCCCCAAAAAGTTCGATTTGCTGATCACGAAGCCGGATGGGGAGGTGCTATTCGAGATGCTGGCGGCACCAAAAGATGTGCGGACTTTTTGGTCTCAATATGTGTTAGACGACGACTAGCGAAGCATATACTATACGATGGACCATGGCGGCGGAGTTCTTGGGGTATCACCGGTATTGTTTGCCTGGCAAGGCAGGTTTGGAGGTTGTTTGTGGGATGAAAGCGCAACAGCGCACGCCCCCGTGAATACCCTTTACTGCATAATCGCAAGCGCGGCAACTTGCTGCCCTTTCTGCCCTCTGGTCTCGTTTCTGGGTCCATGGCTCTTTCCTCATTCTCGTGCTCCCCACCCTCCCTCTTCCTCTTGCGAACCAGGAGCTTTTTTACAGTCGCCCGCGACACGTCTTCAACCGCAAAATTGCTCCTCCCCAACCCGCCACCATCCTTTAAGATGGCGAACCAAGCGTCCACCGGTCAAGATACCCCCTCGATCAACGAGCTTCTTGCCGAAGCCTGCCTCACGCGTGAAGTCGACGACTACGAAGAGGATGACTACACCCCTGCCCCGCGCGACGCCTTCCACAGCGATACGACGCTCTGCAAGGACATTCTGCGCACCATAACCGCGTCCTCCTCCCTAGCGATCCGCTCTTCTACCATTTCCATGGGCTCCGGTCTTTTCACAAAGGAGGATATTCCCGACGGCCGCGAGATCTACCGCTCGAACCCTCTCATCAGCTGCGTGGATGCGGGCAACCCCTCCATCTGCCACAACTGCCTGCAAGACACTGCCGAAGTGTTCAAGAAGGGTGGCAACGGCGAAACAACAAAGGCCTGTACTGGCTGCCTTGCCGCTAGATTCTGCAGCAAGAAGTGCCAGAGGGCAGCCTGGACCAAGTTCCACAAGGACGAGTGCAAGATCTTGCGGGAGAACCCGCAGATGGGGGCGCACAACTTGGCGCTGCATCGGCTGATCTTCTGGCAGCAGCGCAAGCTCATCACCACACTGCAAGGCAAGGCCATCGATGCGATGGAGAGCCACTTCAACGAGTACACGAAGTCGGGGGTACGAAACAACGACATCTTTGCGATTGCTGAGGCGGTCAGGGAGGCCACTGGGAACAAGGTCAATCAAGGGCTGGCATGGAGGTTGGCCCCCACAGTGAGTTATCCTTCAGCAAGGGAGGGAATGAAGCTAAACGTTTGATCACAGATACGGGTTAACTGTGTCCGCCTCCGTCCTGCTGGTATGACCTCTTCGGTCGGTTTCTCCCTCGATATCCTCAGTGCCGCCATCAACCACTCTTGCGTCCCGAACGCACACATCTTTTTCGAAGGCACACAGTTGCGCCTACGCTCTCTGACCAAGATCCCTGCAGGCGCCGAGCTCACAATCAGCTACGTTGATCCGACCGTCCTCTTTACTGGTCGTCAAGAGCTCCTCCAACGAGAGCACTTCTTTACTTGCGCCTGCGTCCGCTGCAAAGCCGAAAAGAAGGAACTCCGTGGATTCCCTGCCTCTCTCCCTGCTGCACAACGCTCCGTCTTGACCCTCATCAACGCGACTGTCCATGCCATCCGCTCCCCGGGTCTTAACCCCCACCTCGAAGACTTGTCTGTGGTCGAGACAGAGCTTCGAACTGTGACGTCAACATGGCCGAACCACTTGGACCCTCTTCCCTCGGCGCGTCTCACCCTCGCAAACCTCTACCTCGGGCAGGACAAGATCCCGTCGGCACTACGACTTGGGTTGCAGGGCATGCTGTTGGCACGGCGCGAGAGGGGCCCCGAATGGGTGAACGACATGATTGAGCTGGTGTCAGTTCTCTTGGTGGCTGGCAACCTGGCGTATGGCAAGGCCTTGGCCGGAGTCCAGGGATTCCCCACGCTCGATGACCTGCGGACCGTTGTGTACGGATACTTGTACGAGGTCTGCAAGGAAGCAGGGCGGGCCTTTGGGGGCGACAGCGGATACACGATGGCCATAGGCGACATGTTCGCCAAGCTTATGGGTGAGATGGGCAAGGTGAGGCCGGGTATGCCGGAGTTCAAGGAGGATTTCGATGAGTCACAGGAGCGCGTGCTGATGTGGGCGGGTCTGAAGATGAAGGGTCTAGCGTTGACTTCTTGATGATACCCCTGGCTTTTTGCTTGATGGGAAAGATCTCTTGGGGAACCTGGTGGCATTATAGAGGCGCAAATATCCGCGGTTTGCACCTACATACCCCACATATGGGATGTTTTCGGGAACGGTATGGGTCCGCGGAACTGGGTGCATTGCTGTGACATCTCAACCATCGTCCCTCATTGGGTAGGTGGATTGCAAGTCCGAAACAAAGCAAGCGAATGAGATAGTCACTTCGTAACATGGCAATCACAGTCTTTATCAAGATGGTGTCACAAAGGTCAACTGCACAGTGAACAAAGAAAGTATGTTGCAATCTTGAATTATCATTATTGTATTCAACAAGGCCAGCTTGCCTTAGCATTATTATTATTATCATGATGACTTGTATCAACCAGGACCAGCTTCCGTTGACACTTTTTTTTTTTTTTTTTTTTTTTTGGTAAGTGGTCGTGTCCAAACTCTTTGGACACTTCCCTCCCTTCTGGGGACCTAGTCCCCCACCCTAGGACCACGCGCTGTATTCCAACGGACTCCCAAGCTCGAACCCGTCGTAGCTCGTCGCCGAAAGGCTACTCCTCTCCCCCAGCTCATCCACCCCACCGGCCAGTATCACCGCCCACAGACAATCCACCGCGTTGAACCCCTCGGGAACCGTCTGCCCCCTCTTCCTCACCCACCTTTCAGCGAGCGTCGGAATATCGGGATTCAGCAACATTTTCCACGTGTCAACAAACCCCTGCGCCAGGCCCAGCCCGCACCGCTCCAGCGTATCCCGCAGCTCGGCGATACCCAAATCCCCGCGCCACTCGAGACGGTCGACCTTTTCGGGATCGTCATGCGTCATGGGGCGGAACGATATGTTGCGGTCGTCGAAGAGCATGCCCGCGCAGTTCCGCTCCAGCAAGGCCGCCTGCAGGTGCTCGGCCGCGTGCTGGCGCACGGAGCGGAGGACCAGGTTGCGCAGCATGCTGATGAACTCGAGCAGGGCCGCGTGGAGGGTTTCGTCGTCGATGTACGGGATTGCTGAGAGCAACGTGCACACCGTCGCGTAGAGTTGACCTGCGTCGCGGTTGATTTGCTGTCGCCAGGCTTGTACGTTGTTGACGCGGGTGAGGACACCGGCGGGCGGCGGCAGCTGGGTGGCGGTGGACCGGAAGGATTGGCGGGTGGCGAGGAGCAGTGGCGGGTCGGGACCCAGAGCTGCTGGGTGCGGGTGCGCGCGGAACTTGAGCAGGACGGTGATGGCTGCGTGGTTGAGACAGGCGGCTGCGACGGAGACGGGCGTCATGCCGTTGGGGTAGCTGACGTTGCGGGCGATGCGGTTGACATCGACGTGCGGAGCCAGGGCTTCGATGACGGCCGGTTGGGTCCGGGGCTCGGTGCAGTGGTGGATCAGAATCGGGTAGAGATCCGTGTCGGGCGCCATGTGGTGGAGGATGTTGTTGACGAGGTGCGGCGAGAGAGCCCGGGTGAGGAGGTTGGCGCGGACCGGGTCGGTGAGCGTGTCGCGGTTCCGGGACTCCCAGAGGAGGAAGCATTCCATTGCGCCATTTTTGAGGGCCATGATTCGGGCGCGCCTGTGGATCAGCGGGGCGTCGTAGGTGAAGGGGTGCTGGGGGTCGTTGGCCCAGGTGAGGAGGGCGGTGAAGCAGGCGGTTGAGGACTTCTTGATGCACTCGCCGAGGAGGTAGTGCAGGCAAGCTTGGCCCTTTTCACCGTGGAGGAATATGCCGTTTGGTGTTTCCTGGTCGTTGCGAAAGATTTCGCCGAAGAGCGCGAGGAGTTCCGAGAGAGCTGTGGCGTTGTTAGTACGGATAGCTTGGTACACCAGACTCTCACGTCGTGTGAAGGGGACTTCCTTGAGATTTTGAATCATCCTATCCTTCTTGGACTGTTGGCCCATACCGCTGGATCCCTCAACGCGATCCATCCTGCAAGACTTTATTGTGTTGCGTGTTGGAATGGTTTGGACGTGGATGGAGATGGTGAGGTGTTCCTGGATCGTCTTGCCTTTATATATAGTTTCCAAAGGTCTGGCTCTGTCATCTTGCTGGTTCTGGTGTTGTCGGGGATAAGTAAGCTGGGCATGTTGCAGGGTCTGTGTTTTGGTGGACAATGGTATTGGGTTGACAATGGCTTTGTCGAGCCAAATGTCAAAGGGGGCATCAAACAAAGATCTAAGCCGTCGGAAAATACCACAAGCCGTCGGACGATAATCTAGAGGCATCAAGAAATATCCCAACGCGTCAAACAGTATTCAGGAGGCATCAGGTAATTCACAAGGGGCCTCTTGAGATCTCTTGAGATGGATATGATGTGGATATTGATGGCTCCAAGAAAATGGAGGATGCCTTTTCTTAAAAATAAATGCATCCTACCGAATTACCACCCCCTATAAAAATATTAGACACCCGCACCAAAATATTCGCCCCGGGCCCCCCGAAAGAACTGATCCCTCTCCTCTGTCTCAACACGCCACCCCTCCTCCTCCCGCTCCAAAAATCGCCCCAAAAAGAACGCCGACCGAACCGCCGACCACTTGCCCACCACAGCCACCACGACCGCCGCAAGTCCCGAAAAGAATGCCTTTGCCTCGCGGCCAAAGGTCTTGCCTCGCGGCCAAAGGTCTTGCCGAATTTTAAAAAAGCCCGAAGGCCACCGCCGACCACCGCGCCGAAACCGACCACGGCCGCAAACAGTGTTCTGCCTCTGTCAACAAGTTAGCCGAATGCCTTCTTGATTACCAAAAGGCCCCAGAAGCAAAAAGAAAACGCCCCAAGAACAAACAAAACGCATCAACAATACATAAAACGCCTCAGTGTTGTACCGAAAGACCTACCGGTGGTGGGCGTGGGAGTGGTCGTGGAAAACGCGGTGATAGGAGGCATCCGGGGTAACAGGAGGGTGCTGGGCTGACAGGAGTAGGCTGGTCTACTAGGGGGAGCAGGGTTGACAGGGGTAGACTGGGCGCTGACAAGACAGGGTGACAAGAGGAAGCTGTGCTGACAGAAGGAAACAGGGGTAACGGAAGACGTCTGGAGTAACATGAGGAGGTCGGTCTGGTAGGGGGGAGCTGGGCTGACAAGGATAAGCTGTGCTGATAGGAGGAAAACGGAGCCGAACGGCGCAGCCGACGAAATATAATTTTTTTTTTAAAAAAAAAAATTCCAAAAAAAAGAAAAAATCGACGTGGGCCGGAAAAAAAACGAAGGAAATTGCTGGTCGGAGATGGGCTTTGGGGAAACGAAAAAAAGAAGAAAAAAAAAAAATCGTTTGAAGAAAGGGTTTGGTGGTGCCGGGCAAGACTTAGTCAAAGAAGAAAAAGAGAGGAGAGCAGAGCTCTCGAAATGTTCACTCCATGATGCTCCTTCCTCACACCGCCGAGTCTTTCCCGCACAGGAGGCAGCACAGGCGGCCATGGAGATTGGACGCAACTGCAAGAGCAGGGCGAGGAGTCGGAGAGATCATTGGAGAAAGCTAGAAGGGGGGCAAGGACGACCCAGCGCAGCTCCTGGATCGAGTCGTTACGGCCACACGAAGGCATGGATGTTGTCGTTTGGTCTAAAGGTGGCATTTTTGATGCTGGGCTATCCGTTTTCCAAAAAGAAAAAGAGAGAAAAAATAACAGCGACGTCCTTGAACGATCATCCGGCTCCAGGGTCTAGTTTCGATAGTCAAAAGCTAGGATTTTCACAAGTCACCAATATATCTGATGCAAGGGATAAACAAGTGCTTTGTTGTCTACTTTAATGTCTAACCACCAACGCCAAAACGCCACCCATGCAGGTGCCTGATTGCTCTAGCTATACAACCCCGCATACACAGCCTCGTGCACGAGCTTCATTAGCTCACATGCCTTCTTAAACCCGTGCTGTCGACACCAAAACTTCGTAGCGTCCTCCCATAGCACCTTTTCCACGTCCCTTCCCGTATTGGCCACTATCCAACCCTGGTCGCCCCATAGCCTTGCGTAATCCCCATTCTCCTCTTGGCTGATGATCCCCGACCCAGGATCCGTTATTCTCGTGAAATCCAACTTGACACCGTTGTGGTGGAAGAACATGGTCCGTTTCAGCTGGTGTTCGATCGTCAGATTCCCCGTTCTGGCGAGGAAACTTGAATCAGCCAGGTAATCCTCGATATCGACGTCCCGATTTCGGTGTTTCCGGGGTGGCAGTCCCTCGTTTTCGATGGCTTCCATCACTGCTCGGTAGTCCTCCATGGGGCACATCTGTTGCATGAACATCCCTCGCCATTTCCCTGCCACTGTGCGGCCGTGGACCCGCGGCATGGCCTTGACGTCCCAATAGCCCTTTCTGAGTTCCGTGCTTCCATCGCCAATCCAATCGGTTGGGGGTGAGTATGATCCTTTGCGCCCAAGGCTTTCTAGCACCATCGCTGCCGCCAGGTAGACTTCCTTATCACCCTCCCCCGGTCCGTGTTGCGTCATCATCAGGTAGTAATAATCGGGACCGTAGTAGTTGTAGTACCCCGACAGAACAAGGGTGTCAGCATGTCGTAACTTGTCGATGATCATCACGCCACTTTCGGATGACGTACGCGCGGTAAGCTGCGGGATCTCGACCCCGCCCGCGATGTCGAAGAAATCGGGACTAGCTGATGGAGTCCAAAAGTCAGGCCATGTAACGAACCCCGTGGAAGTAAACGGTTGGGAGCCGCGAGCGAAGATGGCATCGGGGTTTAGAACCGGTAGAGCATCGGCGTCCAAGAAGAGCACGTTTTGGAAAGTCGAGGCGATGATGGAGAGGATCTTCCACTGGAAGCGCTCAAATGACGGCGGCGGTGGAGTGATGCCCTCCCAGGCGTCATTGAGGTAGAGACAAGTTGCGCCCAGCGACGGAAGAGAGTCGCGACACATCATACTGATCCACGGGGAAGTGGAGTTGTCGAGAACGACCTGCACAGGGAGCTTGGAGCCTGTCTGGCGCAGCATCAGGAGAAGTGTGATGACTTGCCCGAATTGATTGACGCCAGTGGTTGTGACGATGCCGGTCGTCGACGGCTGGTAAGGGAGGGATATGGCGAGGGAGGGGAGCGATGTGACGAAAGTAGAGTGCGCATTGCGGAGAGAGGTGATGGCGGATGCCGTCAAGTTGAGGAGCGAGGGGCGGGCGCGGTCATTCACGGGTTTCCAATTCTCGAATGGCGGCTTGATGGTCTCATTGAGGAATATCGGGTCGGCATCAGGTTGGGCGGCCTCGAGGGCATCGAAGAAGGTAGACCACCATGGCGTTGTTGCTTGGTTGAAGAGTCGGAGCTGTGCGTGGGCTCGATCCCCGGCGTGGGGCCAGAGGGTGAACCAGTAGAGGAGGAGAACGAATGTTGGGAGGAGGATGACTGTCCGCTTGCAGCTTTTGGAGTACGGAGAAGTCGAGCCCATTCTCAGGGCCGGGTAAGGAAAGGAAGATGCGTGTTTTGGTAGAGAATGTGGTGACTGTGGAGAGAGAAACATGTTCGCTGTGGTGAAGAAAGAGGATGAAAGGGGGGCGGCGAAGACCGAGCAGACTCGGGGGACAACAGCACGGCCGGTGCATGATGGGATCTGTGTGCAGGTAACTGCTGAGATCATTGGAGGTTCAGTACGCGTAACCGTGAACCTTGGAGATGAGGTTGGTTTGGTCTTGTGGCACCATCCGCCAAGTGAGGGTGCGGCGCAAGGGAGCCGCTCAGACCGGCAGTCATGCCGAGGGAGGAAGCATCCCATGTCTCAAATCCGGTCTGGAGCCAGTCTGTTCTTGGTCAGGCGTTGTCCAACGCGACTTCCCACACCTTCACCAACTCCGCATTCACGCACGGAAATGGCCACGAATTCCAATGGCGGCATGCGGAGTAACCAGCAGGGGTCGCATTGAGACTCCAGCCACGGCACGACATAGCTAAGCTCCCCCTTTGTGCAAGGTGATTGCCCTCACACAAGTTTGGCGACCTTGATCCCGAGAGCTTCCCTCATCTTCAGGTAGAGGCCCGTTTGGAGGGTGCAAGCGGATATTCCCCACATGTCGGCAATCGGCAGAGGTATGGCCTGTAATCTTCCACACCCTCCGAATCTATGGGGTAGACTCAGCCTCCCATCGACTTGATAATTGCGTCTCAACCGCATTGGTGTGTCCCGAAATCCCCGAAGACCTCGACAATAACCCTGGCAGACACGGCCATTAGGTGCTCTATCAATAGGGATTCCGCCATCCTGGTTCAGGAAAGCCTCTTGGCAGACTCCCTTGTGTGCGCGCATCATGCTTCCCCTTCGATCTGTGCCACTGGTGTTTCTTCTCCCTTGCAAGGTGGCGTCGTTGTTGTCGAAATCCCTACAGGGAACAAACAAGGGACTAGGGTCCTCAGCAATCTGGGAGTTGACCACCGGTATCCAGACGAGGAAAGCTTATCGCGCCACGAACTCGGGAACAAGGATACAAATTGGAGTTTTGAGAGCGTAGAGCACTAGGGTTACTACGCCATACCTATCAATCTCTATGTCTAATTCTATCGTTAGACTCTCGCCGATTCTAAAAATTTTGTACGTGCCTTGGCAGCATGTCTTCGCACATCGGAAGGATCGCGCTGGGATTGGCTGGACGAGCCACCGCAAGGGAGCGGCCACCAGGGGTTGCATTTTGTGGTGAGTTCCCGCGCCAGAACCATGAAAAAGGACTTTGCAGACGGAATTCCGTAGATTTCTGCTTGAAGTTGCGTCAACAGCCACGCGTCCCAACGCAACACTCATTTCCTTCTAGCACAGAGTTGGACAACATCATGCAGCGCTACAAGAGCGAAGATCTAATGGTGGCGCCGCGATTACCTGGCTCAGGCAGCGGGCTATCCAGCCACAATTCGTTCAAAGAATACTACTACTAAATCTTGTCTCACAATCGGAGCGCGTCCTGTAGGTGATCGTCCACTAACTTAGGGGTATTCAAATACGGGGGCAAGGGCCGGGTGGGCGGAAACTGGCTATGTTGGGAACCGCCCAGCATTTTGTGAGGGTACATCGATCCAGATAGCCCTCACGGATTTGGGCAAATGAACGCAATAGACCTGCAAAGAAGGTGCAGTGTTCAGAGATCAAACCTCTTCACTCTCGATTTGGCCTTGCCCGCTTGCCTCTTACGTGGACGAGGAACCAACGTGACGGTATGATCAACCCAAGGCCTGCGTGGATGAAAGCACTGGTTGGAAGACAAAACATTTGGCCCGACCAAGGAGACTTCATAACTTGCTACTGTCGAACTCAGGCACACCATTCGGCTAGCAACTGTTTGAGTCTCTCTTTAGGAGTGGGGTGCCCCTTGCCTTGTGGAAGAGTTGTCAGGGCAGGCTCTCGAGAGCTTACTTTTTAAGGAGGTTGTCAAGCCAGTTCGTGATAGTTTTGACGTCGGCGTCTCGTCAACAAGCCTGCGATCAGTGGAAGAACGAATGGCCTGATACTGATGGCGCTGAGTGTGTGTCGCTGGCGTGGAGCATCGTCAACGAGGAAGCCAGAGGCCCGGGGTTTCTTGGTTGGCCCTGAAAGGGCAGGAGTGTGAGAATGAGGGAAGGCACCACTAAGGAGCACGCTGAGTGCGGACGCGCTTAAAGGAAAATTCTAGGTGTCCCAAGCTCTGCTTGACCTTTCCTGTTTCCTTCTTCGACAATCGTGGTTTGGAGACTTTCTTGCGCCCCCCGGCCCCAGGCCCGCATCGTCGGATGGCAAGTACACAATTCCTTAATGCCTTCAGAATTACTGCTAGGACTTTCCTTTATTTGTAAACGTCTCTTTATTTTATCCTCTGTCTTATTTCTTTCTTGAACGCTGTGTGCAATTATGTGAGGGCGTTTGCTAATATCCGGGACAGGGCGAAGAAGATTTGGTCGGTCGCCGTCGCCGCCTGGGCGACCATCTCCCTGGCCATCCGGGCCAAAAATGAAAATTTCAACGGGATGGCGGCAGGCTGGGCCTCTTTTTTGCACGGGTTTTTTTCGTTGATGGTTGCCGGGGCGGGTGCCTGTGTGACGGTTGGTGTTGTGGTGCGGCCGGACTTGGCCATCAAATTCGTGGGAGAGTTGGGGGCAGCTTGGCGGGGAGGGGAAGGGGACCGGCTCGAGATGATGGCGCCCGGTGGCTTATACCGAGGGGGTGGGATGCGCCATGATGGGTGGTGATGGATGTTGGGGTTGGGGTTCGGCGGTTGGCAATTTTTGAGACAGCATTCTTGATTCGGTTCGAGGCCTTTTTTTTTTTTTTTTGGACGCATTGTTAGTTTTCTTGATGCGTCCTTTGCTTTTTTGGAGGCATTCTTAATCCTTAATATCAGTATTGCCTCCAGTCAATGTGGCCAACCTTGTGACTCCTCATGATCGATCTATCAGTACCCCCTTCCTCTTTCTACCTGGTTGACTAACTTTTCTCCAAGCACGAACCTCTCCAAGTTGACACCCAAAATCTGCAGCACCCGCCCCGCATATGCCGCCGATGCGCCGGATACATGTGGTGTGATAATCACATTCTTTGTTCCCCACAAGCGATGCCCATCCTCCAGTGGCTCAGGATCTGTCACATCCAGCGCAGCTCCCTTGATCAAGCCGCCCTCCGATGCCTCAATCAAATCATCTGTGTGGATCACTGGACCGCGTGCAATGTTCGACACAAAGGTCTTGCCTTTTCCCACACTGGCCAGGACCTCAAACTCGGCCTTGGAGAGGAGATGCTTCGTGTTCTTGGTCAGGGGCGTTGCGATGACGAGGAGGTCGAGACCAGATGAGAGAAAAGCATGGAGATCTTCGGTGGATGAGCCGGAGAACCATTTAGCTGGGTAGATACCCTCGGGATCGCCGAGGCCGGGAGGAGTCCATCCATTGTCATGACGGGAAGCAGGCGTTGGACGTGGGTGCAGAGTGTAGGCGTGGACCTTCATGCCCATTGCGGATGCTACACGGGCGGTTTGCCGGCCGATTGAACCGTATCCAAGTATACCACTGGATGATGGTTAGTTCTGGCAGAAGGAGGGATCTGGAAGAGCGCACATTGTTTTTGAGACAGCATCTTCAAAGGTCAGGAGATTTCCACGATCCCAGTGGGCCTCTTTTTGTTGGTCAAGGAAGCGCGGAACTATGATGCGGTTAGACAGGTTGGGAGGGGGGAAGGGGAGCACACACGAGCGTGGGTGAAGGCAAGGTAGGTTGATATGATCCATTCCGAGATTTGAGGGCTGGCCGAGTTAGCTTGTGGGGGAGGGCGAGTAGATTCAACCGTACCCGTGGACGCCGTTCGCAGTGCAGAAAGGGATACTGGTATCCTTGAAGAGAGGCACGTCGAGGATGTGGTTTGCGCCGGCGCTGATGAGCTGGACGTATTGCAGATTGGGTGCCTGCTCAGGGGTCGGGAATGGGAGGAATGTCAGGAGGATGGTCACATCCTTCCAATCTTCTTCGGGGATTGGGGACGCCTTTGAACCCCATTCGGTCCTGTGTGCTTCAATCTTGAGGTCGGGATACTTGGCTTGGATGGGTTCGAGGAACACGGTGGGTATTTCCATCGGCATGAGGATGACCAGCCTGTGACCCTTGAGCGTTTCGTTGGCGCTCGTTGTAATGTTACTCCCCATTGTGACGGATGAAAGTGGAGCAAGGACTCGAAACTCCAACTTTGTGGCTCAATTGGAAGTTTGGCGATGTTGCTGTGTGAATAACTTGGGCTGGATCGGGGCGGGCGCATCAGTGACTCGGGTGCGGAGCGGGGAGATGGAGCGCAACCGGACCGAGGCGGGCTCGGCCTAAAAAGACACCATGAAACGTGGGTGGACTCCATTCCTTATCGGCACGGTTGATGTTTCCGAACCTGTTTATCACGTCATCATCGGCGATGCATAAGCTCCTGGATGCTGACCTATCGTCGGACGACTAAGACAACTACGAGATATTTCGTAACGGGTTTCGAGTACCAAAAGTATTACTATTCTTCTATCGCCGAAAGAATCATCGGCTCTTTCGCCTGTCGGCGGCAACCAGCCGTTGCGCCATCCTAGGCATCCGCTTCGTGCATCGTCACTTGAACGCCACTCCCGCTCCTGTTCTCGATCGTGTGGTGGAATTTCATCGGCGCATCCGGGGCCTCGGCGCTATCGATTCTGTCGTATCTCTGCAGCATACGCACGATGATGTAGGCCGTTTTGGTGCGCGCGAATTGCTCTGTTCCAGTTAGACCCATTCGCAGCCAAAAGGCCACAGTGGCAAACTTACGTCCAAGACATTGACGAACACCACCCCCGAAAGGGATGAACTCGAATCCAAACTTTCGACCGCCATTCTCCTCCCATCGCTCCGGTCGGAAGTCCTCGATATCCGGGCCCCATAGATCCTCCCGCCTCGTCATCGCGTATGTTGGGATTAAAACCTGCCGACCCTTGGGAACGAAAATCGACTCAGTGCCGTCAGCACCCCCACCCCGGGGGAGAACAGTGTCACGGAGTGCGACTCTTTCGTTCAGTGGAATGACGGGCGCCATTCGCAAGCACTCGTTGATGACTGACGTGATGTATGGAATCGAGTCCCGAAGGTCCTTAAACTCAATGCTGGAATCGCGAGTATACGGACCGAAATGCTCCAGGACCTGCTCCCGGAGTTTGTTGAACACCCTGGGGTGGCGTGAAAGAAAGTAGAATACCCAGCCCATGAGGGAAGCGGTTGTGTCTCTTCCGGCCGTGAGCACGTTGAGGGTCTGGCTGCGTAGCTCAACCGGGTCCTGTGTCACCTTGGCGAGCTCATCAAGCAGAACAAAGCGCGCTGGGGTAGAGTCGGAGTCAAGTTCGGAAAGGTACTTCTCTCCACGCTGCAGACGCAACTGAACAAACCACCCGGCGTATTTGTGGACGGCGGCGCAATGGGCGTTAAATTGCTTCGTAGGCAGCAGCCAGCGATACTTCCACAGAGCCCCACGTGTCTCGACCCACGCTTTGCCTGCGTCCATGTGTGTGCCGATGTGCTCGCGGTCCGGATCGTCGTAACCAGGGAGGGTTGGCAGATTGACGCGCTTGGACGGGTTCTGCGAGTGTACAGAATAACCATAGATCAGCTCCGTGGTGATGTCGAGCGTCATGTTGTAAAAGAGTGGCTGCAAGTCGAACTTTTGGGTCCAACCCTTCTCATCGGCATTGGCGAACGAATTATCGATGGCAGCGAACAGCTGTTGGACGTGGCGCTCAATCAGGCCGAGATCGTTGACTTGATCTCGCGCAAATTGTGGCCGAACCAGAGCCCGGGAGTGCTTCCAAGCCTCTCCCCGAGATGTGAAGATGCCATCGCCGAACAGCGGTCTCCAACTCTCGTTTCGGTGTTCACCGACATCCCAGTCCACCGATTGCGTCGCCAGCATCGCTTGCACGTTGGCGGGATCGCGGGTGACCAGAAGCTCGTAGTCAGAGATCGGGACAATGCATGTGTGGCAGTCCTTGCCCATCTCAGCGTCAATGGCCTTGATGACGTACTGAGGCCCAAAGCCAGCGTTGGTTGCCTTGACGCTTTCAACGAGCCGGCCAAACCCAAGGAACCCTTTTCGAGGCATCACTGCTGCTGGACCGCATCCTCGCCGAGTTGATTCTTCGTCGCATCTTCGTCTCTCAGACTTCCTCGCCTGTGATTTTTGAAAGAGGTTGAGGCATATCAAGGCAACGCCGACGAATATTGCCAGGAGTAACATGATTGGGCGTGGAAGATTGACGGTTATGGGTGAGGAGCTGTTGCGACGGCGAACGTTTGCTCGCGGGGGGCACGACGCTGTTGAAGTTGTTGTTCATCCTTCACGTGTTTCGAGCTGATCGGGCTCCTCTGGAATGACTCTCATGCTTCCCCGTGCTGTGCCTAATTGCGACGGGCTCGACAAGCAACCGATCTGTTGATGATCCGCAAATCGACGGAAGTCATTCGAGCGATACCCCTTTCCATGACGCTAATTGGAGACCCATCAGTGGATGCGCAAGAGATCAACACCTCGCTGACCTTGAACAACGCGGCTATCGCATGCTCCTAGGGGTGGGTGTCGCGTAAATCCTGCATAATCTGGGGGATTGCGTTCGTTGGTGGTCTCGCGGCACCGACTCTAAAAGGTTCCTGGAGGGCGTTGACCTAGTGCAGTTTCCCTCGATGAGGACAGGCGCAGATGCTGCGATGAATGAAATGCACCGACCGACTGCCATGTGTCAAGCAGAACGGCGCCTGAGATGATGTTGTCTGGTGTTAAGACAGTAGATCGGGCAATCCGATGGGTCGGAGGCATTCTAAATGAGTCAGTCGTGTGGCAAGCCTGACACGGAAGGAACAATCAGGTCCGGGGGCCCAGAGAGGGCGACGAGCCGTTGAGCGCCGATGTCAGCACCACGCATCGGGTGCTCCATTTCCACGGCTGCGCGGTTGAGTTAAATGGAGCAGGATCTCGATAGTTGTTGTGTTAGAGAAATCGCTCGGAGTTGGAAAGGGGAGGGTTGTGGTCGTGTCCCAACTCGGTCCTGGCCTTTAGCGTCGATGGTGCACTGACGGCGGCAGCCACCGATGAGCCACCACGAACAAAAGGCTGGCATTCACCAGGCACAATGAACATGGACAGCCAGATCGATTCATCGAAGTCCAGGCTGACGGGCTTTTCTTGATCTCTCTCTCATATTTGATTGCTCAATCCATTCTTTCTTGCAGCTCTGTGAGCTGCTAACCGTTGCCATGCTGCACAAATCTCTTTTTGTCAACTTGGTCCCGCTCCTTGGGGCCGTCCAGGCTGCGCCTGCGCCCCAGGCGGGAGGGTACCGGGGACAATATTCCATGGAGTCACAACGTCTTGCTGATCCAACATATGGCCCCATCCCCGGCGAGTCCGACATCTACAACTACTACTGGGGCACCGACCGCCCATTCCCCGGCAATATCACCGACCCCATCTTTCCTACAAAGAATGGCCCTCCGGGTGTCGACGATTGGACATGGCAGAACCTTCTCTCCGCCGAGTGGATCATCTTCGAGTTCTATCAGCGCGCCATCGACATCTTCACGGCCCAGGATTTTGTCAAGGCGGGCATGCCAGAGAACACGCTGCAGCGTATCATGGAGATTCGTAACAACGAGGCCGGCCATCTTCGCATCTTCCAGAACCAGATCTCGCCTACCTCTGTCAAGCCCGGGGCGTGCAAGTACAATTTCCCTTTCAAGGATCCCGTCGCCTTCATGGCCCTCATGACCGTGCTCGAGATCTCAAGCATGGCTTTTTTGACTGGCCTCGTCCAGCAGCCCAAGATCAGCGGCGGCAAGGGCGCCATGCTCGCCATTGCCGAAGTCGAGACTCGCCATGAGTCGTGGGCCTTGATCGAGATATGGAAGGCTGACCCATTTGGTGGGCCCTCCGATACCATCTTCCCTTACGCCAACGAGGTCCTTGATACCACCAACGCCTTCATCATTCCTGGAAGTTGTCCTCCCGAGAATCCCGAGTTCCCCCATCCTCGCCAGAAGCTGCCGGCTTTGTCTGCGGGCAAGGACACCGTGAGCTTGACACCGGGGTCGCGCATCAGCTTGGACTTTACCGACCCCCACAACCAGCCGTTTTTCCATGATTATACCCAGTACTTTGCAGTCTTTTTCCACGGTGTGCTTAACGTCAGTGTTCCAATCGACACGAGAAGGTGGCCGCAGGAGGAGATCTGGGTGACGATTCCGGAGCATTTCGAGACCAAGGGTGTTATTGTCGCCTGTGTTGCCAACAAACCTGGCGCGCCGACGAAGGAAACCATCGTAGCTGGTCCAGGTATTATTTTGGAGCAACCGCACGCCTTGGCGACTGCTTTGCTTCATGGTGGTGGCGGCGGAAGCGTCGCTTAAACACCTACTAGGTAGCCTTTACTAGTCAGGCCAAATTGGATACCAGTAAGAGAGCCTTTTTTCGCGCCCCCCATTTTGCTTCCCGGCACACGGTAACCACCTATAACCCTGGCCCGCAACTGAGGACCGGATCGTTTATTGAGAAGCCAGGAGCCAGGATTCCAGCAGAAAATGGTTGCTGATAACGGAAAGTGGGAAAGTGAGTGGGGTGGGGGAAAGTGTGGGCCAGGTCGCGCGACCAAATGATATACATAGTGCTTCCAAGGGACCGCGCCCCTCGCTGTCAAGGCCGCCTGGAATGGCGGCATGCGCCAGCCGGCTTCGGCGGCCACAACAGCGCTTTCTCACATTAAGTTAACGGACATAACGGGTTGGCAATGCAGCATTGGATATAAAAGAGACGTTAGGCAAAGTATCGCTTAGTAAGAGCAATTATTAAAGGCCCTTGTTCCAAAGCTCCTCAACCAGGCTATAACGTCAATCCGCTCTGCTACCGAAGCGCGCGCCCTCGAGGCGAAGTCGAGAGCTATCTACAACATCGTGGTTCCGGTCCTCGCCACGATTGCCTTCACCTTCGTGGCGCTCCGGCGCCGTTCGTAGCTCGACGACATCCATGTATGATGCAGAGTGCTATGATGAGGTGGATGATGCATCGAAGGCTTGGTATGGCGTCAAGTGTACCGAGATTCGGAAACCTGGAATTAAGCAGTCAAGACCGAACACCTCCGTGATGAAGTTGACCATGCGTTGAAGGTCTACTATGGGATGAAATGGGTTGCCCCGAGTTGTAGTTGAGACGAAAGGGAGACTTCTTTTTCTTCAGACGAAAGTCCATAATTGTCAGGAACCAGAACCCATTCAGTGACACCAAGCGCTGAACTTTGGTCACGGAGCTTGGGTTCGAAACAACGCGTATGAACTGCCAAGTACAAAAAATAATCTATTCGGTCACTGTATTCCCCCGCTCAATGTTGCCAGACCGGTAATGCACTCGAGTAACAAGACCCGAGTCTGGATCAAGAAAGCGAACAAAACACTCATAGGTCAGGAGGTCCACGCCGCACTCGGTATTCACGTCCCCCGCGTTAGCACCATTATTGAGTGCAACAAGTGCGACATGGAGTTGTTCCTCGACTCCATCGTTTCCCCCGTCGTCCATTGCCTGTGCAAACAACTGCCATGCGTCGTGTCCCTCGGGATGTGTACGACAGGTACAGCCGCTGTATAGTGCTTGGACTCTTTCCTTGGCCTTCGTGAACAGTTCTCCGTAGGATCTGTCGCCACGTATTTCCGCCGCTGTCGGCCGGATAATGTTGGCAATATCCTCCATCTCGGGCGGCGTGCCCGGTCTCTTCTCCCGGATGCTGATGGACTCGTATCTCGCCATCTTCGGCCCGTTGTACCTCCACGTCACCAGATAGAGAGCGGCTGTGCCAAGAATGGCATTGGTCAAATCGTTATCGCGGTTGTCCATCGCCCAGCAAACAGCTTCAAGGATCCAAGCCGCAGCGTCCACAACCTGCTGGGAGCTTGTAAGACCTCTCACAAAGTTGTTTGTTTCCCCACACAAGACGTCTCTCTCGTAGTCGATAAGGTCGTTCAGGACACACATAGCCCATGTTGCCACAAGACCTCGCGGCGTCTCCAGTCCTTCTCCTACGGAATGATAAGCTATCACCTCCCCCGCCCGGTCCTGAAAGCACTTGTATCGTTGTGCGCTCGTGCTGATATCGTCCGCGACATACTCCCCAGGTCGCAAGCTTTTCATCCGTTGAATCTCCCGTTTGATCATCTCGGTCGTGTCGCTCTTGAACACCTCCAAACAACGCCGGGGCACGTCAGGCGGCGTATTCACCCACAACCACTCTGTTGCCCGAAGCCAATCTGCTTGCCGGTCGCGATATGCCGCTCTCGTGGATCCATAGTCGACAACAGTCATCCAGAGACATAGGATAACTTCCAAGTGGTATGCTGGTCGCCATCTTCCATCTCGAGAGGCTAAGCAAGACCATCCATTCCAAACTGTCCAGACATCGACGTCGCCCCGCTGCCATATACCGCCGGGTTCGAGGTCACACCTGTCCTTGTAGTTGCCCACCGTTCGGCTGCCAGGATCACGTTTGAGAACGATGCCATTCTCGTTCACGCCTGACCACCCTCCTGAACCCTGACCCATCAACTTTTCGGTTGCTCTCTTGGACTTCTGAGCCGTGACTTTGTTCAGCATCTCGTGGACCTTGTCCATGACTGCTTGGTCCCAAATTCCAGCCAAGTCGTGGTGCCCCTTCTGCGCTCCGGTGGTTGTGCTTTGCTGGAGCACATGCTCCGCCCACAGCCGTCTCAGCCTTTGCAAGGGAGCAGTGCCGACCTCCTCGCTCAGCTGGGAGTTGATGATCTTGTCGCTATCCCAGGTTACCCACCCGCCGTAGGTACAATGGAGACCAACAGCTGCAGTGTGACGATCCTTGCGAGACCAAGATCCCACGCAAGGCTTGCCGTCCAGATGTCCAGGACAGGTGATGTAGTGAAAGGCGGATCCGACCTTCGTTGTGATAGTCCCAGTCCAAGATGGTGGCGTGTTGTCGTCTCTTTTCGTTGGACCCCATCTCTCTGCCCGGTCTTGGAGCCAGTCTTCGCAGAGTTCTGCCTTGAGCTTCTGAACCATCTCTTCGATTCTGTCGGTTTCTTGAGTTGAGGGGGTAGAGGTACCGCTTGATGACCCGGTTGAGCATGCTGTGAAGGATGTGCAGAGGGTATGGGCACACAGGCCCAGGTACAGGTACACTGAGTACAGGAGTTGGATACCAGGGAGCCAGGTGCTCAGGTGCTGTATGTGTACATATAGAGAGGTTCTCGTCCACCAGACAGAGGCTTGATGGCTGAACCAACCAAGCCTGTGCCACCTATCCTTGACAGAAGCCGCCATTGCAGACATAGTGATCGTGATTGGTGTTCGATGGAGTGTTGGTGTTGGTGTTTGTGACGGTGGCGCTCGAGAAGCCGAGGGTGGGTGCATAACATGGTGGAGGAGAGTTTCGCACGGGAGACCATGAATGGCTACGGTTGGTCGTGCCGGAAGGGGATAACGATGAGATAGGGCCCGTGTCTTGCGTGACGCTGCAGAGTCTCGTCGTGCGCTATCTTGCAACGTCTCAACGGGATTCATCCGGCAACGGGACGGCACAGTTTGAATACGAGTTCTTTTGGCGAGCGAATACGTTGGCTTGCGCGGTTTACTCGCGACAGTATTCCGGCGCTTTTGATGCAATAACAACCGTCTGTTAAGTCTTGGGTACATGATTTGCAGAATAGGGGTCTGGTCGGAAATTGCACCTGGGAGTAGAGATGAGAGTCTGTGAGACGTGACGTTGCACTTTCCTTCGTGCAGATTCGTATCTCGCAGCGGCTATTTCACATCTGGCTTCGGGACGGCACGGTTTGCATACCCGGGAAGTGATCTCATCGATTTGGGACCATGTTGACCATGGTATGAAGTAGCTAAAGTTGTCTGCGGCAGCGGTTCAGGACCCCTCATGCAACAATTACATGTAGGTATTGAGGCGTGCCGCTGCAAGGTCCCTTCTTATCTTCCAGTGTCAAAGCACCTGATAAGCACCGTGCAAGGAATCTTGAGAGCGGGGCCAGGCTTATGGCATTCCAAATCTGATCCAACTCTGCGACAGCACCCACGACATTCATCGCCCCCAGCTGTCAGCAGCAGACTGACAATCCGAAGATGGAGGCCAGTATTTCGAGCACCATTCAACGAGTTGTCGGCCTCCAGTCGATCGTGACCTTGATAGGCATATACCTCGCCTCCAAGGTCTATTCATTCTTCATCTACCCGCACTATGTCTCGCCCCTGAGACATCTCCCGGGTCCAAATGTGAGCTCTCCCAGAACAATTCCTCTCTACCAAGGCTCACCGCCAGCTACATACAGGGCGGCCATTTCCTGATGGGACAAGCCGTCAAGCAATTCACATCAGGCAACCCAAACCAACCATTCATGACATGGATGCAAAAATGGCCCACCGTCGACTTTGTCCGCTACCTGACCTACTTCAATTCGGATGCACTGCTCGTCGTCAGCTTGGCCGCACAGAAAGAGATTCTCGCGAAACACTGCTACTCTTTTGCGAAGCCCACACTCTACTTTAAGCTCGCGTCTGAACTCGTTGGACTGGGAGTCGGCGTTGCTGAGGGCGAGGAGCACAAGAATCAGCGCAAGGTCCTGAATGGTAAGACCACATCAGTGCACACGCTGTTCCATGAGGATTCAACTGATGTTTCGATTGTTAGGTCTATTCTCCATTGCAAATCTCAAGAAGTATATCCCTGTCTTCCAGCGCAAAGTACGCGACTTGGCAGGATTGCTCGACAAAGCCGTTGACGAAGATGACGGCTACATTACACGTAAGACCCTCGTTCTCGAGATGTTTGTGTCAAGCCCTCTAACTCTTTTTTCAGTCTCGCCTATGTTCTCCAAGTTGACGCTCGATATCATGGGAATCTTCGCGCTTGGAACCGAGCTCAACAGCCTTGCAGCACCGACTGTTTTCGAAAAGTGCTACAAGGAACTCTTTGAGCAGTCTCGTGCCGGACAACTACTCATAGCGATCAACGCCTTCTTCCCGATCCGCTGGCTTCCGGTCAAGATCAACCGGGATTTTGTACGGGCGAAATGGACCGTCCGTGACCAGCTGCACACGATCGTCAAGGAGAGAATCACCGATATGCGAGAAGGGAGGGCTTCCGCGGCAAGGCCATCGGCGACAGAGGCCGACGACCTGTTGTCGTACCTTGTGAGAGAAAAGTATCTCAAGGACGGGGATGGACCGAGGTGGACGGATGAGCATATTCTGGAGCAGGTATGCCTTGCCATATTATCCCGGAAGAGTCTCACAAGATCGCTGGAGCTAACGTTGCACTAGATGATCACCTTCACGGCCGCAGGTAATTCTGGTATCGACGGAATGTTGTCTTCATGCAGCTAAACACACTATAGGCCACGAAACAACGTCTCTTTCCCTGGTATGGGCCACGCACGTTCTCAGCATCCACCATGACGTTGCCGCTCGCTTAAGAACAGAGATCAAAGCCCTCCTAGCAACGAAGCCAAACCCAGACTACAACGACCTAGAAGGCCTACCATATCTGGAAAAGTTCACAAAAGAACTCTACCGTTTTATCTCCGCTGGTAAGTACCCCTCGTGCTATCGTCTACCATCACTAACGCTCCTTAGCCGTCGTCATACCCCGCCAAGCAACCGAAGACGTGAACGTTCTCGGCGTTCACATCCCGAAGGGCACAATCGTGATGGTAATGCCAGCCACGTTTCATCATAACCCGACAATTTGGGGAGACGACTGTGGCGAGTTCAACCCAAACAGATGGGATCACGTATCCGACAAAATCGCGGAACCCTGTGCATTTGCTGCCTTTTCTCAGGGCCCCAGGATGTGCATTGGTCGGGTTATGGCTGTTCTTCAGTTCAAGGTGACTTTGGTCGAGCTCTTGAGCAGGTTTGAGTTTGAGAGAGTTGAAATGGGGGAGATTGAGTTGTTTAACCCGGATTTGTTGTTGCGGCCGAAGACTGGGTTGAATTGTCGAGTAAGGAGGGTAGACTGAGGGGCGATATGATTTGGATTATTGCTTGGGGGGAAAGACAGCAAAGTGCTTTTTCTCAAAGTCAGTACCGTCGTCCGCTCGTCATCGATTCTGACCGACACAACGCCAATGATACCGCAAACCAAGACGTGGTTTTGAGGACCATCTAAGCGGGCAGTGTAGGGCTTGCCCATGTGTGAATGGGACATACTGCCCAATCCCCACTGGGTAGACCAACCCGGCCTGTTCAGAAAACCAGGGCGGTCGGTCGTTTACGTTCAGTGGGAAGACTTTCTGATGCGAGTCGGGTCGACGTGATACCACGACAGACCCGAGTAACCGGAAAACCCGATAGCAGTGTCGTAGGTATGGCGGGCTTTTAAGGAGAGAAGCCTGCGCACGAAAAAAAAATCGTTTCACCGTGGGTTTTGAGAGAAACGAAAAGAATTCGTTTGAAGAAAGGTTTTGGTTGAACCGGACACGAATTCGCCAAAGAAGGAAAGAGGAAAAGGAGAGCAGAGCTCTCGAAATTCTCGCTCCCTTGAGGGGCACGCACGCACACGTCCTCTGCGCCTTCCTCGCTCTTCTGGATGAACCCGAATCACCGATCATGGGCCTTATCATGGTAACGTCTCCAAAGCCCTTTCCCTCTTGACAGAGCCGGAATGGGGCTAATCAAGGAGCCCCGGGCCTCTGGCTTCCTCGTTGACGATGCTTCACGCCAGCTACACACATTGAGGCATTGTTTTTTTCCTGCACGCATCCAGTTCTCTTTTTGTAGTGCGGCAGATTCTTTTTAGGGGGCATTAATGTTTTAGAAAAAGACCTTCCTATCCTGGCGTTCACCCTGTGCATTGGCATAAGCATTGAAATATTCTCCGTTTCGCTGGTACTGGAAATGCTATCCTAATGATATAGCTGAGCCACAGCTTTGTACAATGATCTATGCTTTACCTCCAAGGGCGGCTAGCACTTCAGCCGCCTCGCGGTCCTCCATCCTCAACTGCTTGTCCGGTCCCCATAGACTGTCTACGGTATCTTGCTTATAAAACTGATAGAAGTGGGGACGGGGAGCCGGGGCGGCACGGGGCGGTGAGTAGCCAAAACAGCCTGAGAGAGGGTCATTGAGGAAGAAAGGGTTCCCATGTGGCGCCCATGAGGCCACTTCCATCGGCTGTGGCCTGTTAGGCGATGAGACCTCGAGAGGCTGCTTTTGTATTTCAGGCAATGTGATGGGATGAGGGACGAAATGTGGGGGCGGGGAAGAAGTTGCAGCATGCGAGATGAAAGAGAAGTGGTGGGCCGGGGGTTCTGGGTGACGCAATGACAGGAGCGCCGCGGGCCCAGGCAACCGGCTCGACGTTGACGCGGAAGCCGGATCGGGGCCATCAGAGGAGACGGCTGTCTCAACGCCGTGTATTTTCTTCCACGTCACGGTTCGTTTGCGCTTCCGGTTTTTCACGGCTGCTGATATTGAATCGTCTTGGTTGGGACGTAAATCTGGAAGCTCAGCTTCTTCGGGCTGCTTCTCTCGTTTTGTTCGCCATTTCGCCAGTCGTTTTGCCTCCTTCTGTCCAGGGGCAGTTTGCAATTCAGGGATCGCTGGTATTGTGGGTGCTGGCGCCAGTTCAGGCGCAGCCTCTGGTTGCAGTCCGGGCATTTCGCTGTCCTGGCGTCTAGCCTCTACCTTTGGTTCCAATTCGGCACCTTGCTGTGCCGGAACAAACGGCTGTGGCCCAAGAGCGGCTGGAGCCGACTTGCGGTTTCTCTTTGGCTTCGACTTGGTTGTCGCAGCAGGAGAACACTGCGTAGAAGACGCAGCGGTTCGACCCGATATCCGGCCGAGATTGAACATGATCTTCCCAATAACGTAGGCCCCGTTGTGCTTGTCGTCACGCACAGCTGCAGGACGCTTGGCGTTGGGGTTGAACTTGTATTCTCTGGGCTTGGGTGGCCGAGGGGCTCTCGAGGGTCTCTTCTGGGGCTCGGCCTTGTCCTGCCGCTCTTCTTCTCCCCCTCCCAGCTCCTGTTGCTTGGTCTCCGGTTGTTCCGGGGATCCGGGCTGCCCTTCTTGGGAGCTCGGCTGGTCGCCATCCATGGGTTGGCTAACTTCGATGACATCCCGAGCTGGCTCGTCACTCTCCCTGCGCTTGCTCGACGAATTCTTGACCGACTTGCGCTTGGCCCCTTCAAGGTTGCCGTTCTTTCTTGATGATTTCGATGCTTTGGGTTTGTCACCTTCAGGGAGCGTTGTCCCAGGGGGTAACCAAAGGGCAGGCCGTCGTTTCTGTACGTCGCTCACCCAGGCATCACAGTCCCACTGAACCCAGTAGTCAATGACATCAGCCCACACAGACTCGGGGGGCTTGGTGAAGTTGACAAAGACGACATTGCCTCCACGATCGTGGACGGCCTTGGCGAACTCCTTGACAAGAACCTTCAGTCCATGCACTCGCAAGCTCGTCCCCAAGATGAGCAACATGTCTGGCCCAAGCGAGAGATCATGTTGGACAAGAGGGCTGATCAAGTGCGCATGTGGATGCTCTTCGCCGTAGAGTACAATGTCGGGCCGGAGTTTCCCGACGCCGAGCGCCCGTTTCCCTCGTTCCTGTCGAGCCGCTGTTGCCCCAGCGCAATGTGGGCACGTCGGTTGTCGGCCTGCTAGGGTATCTGCCAGTCGTGTTTCTTCGTCCCATTCCGACGTGCGCCCGCACACAAAGCACCGGAGGTGGGCAAGGGAGCCATGTAGGAAAACGCACTCGACACCGCGATTCGGGCCCGGCGCGGAGACGGTGGCCGGTGCGGCTACTTCTGTCGAGTCCGAACTCATCTCAGCTGCTGAGAAGGGAACGTTGCTCGGTGCTGCGGCGCCGTCGTCCTCCATTCGGCCATCATCCACATTCGTCTGTGATTCCGAGGGCACATCGTCTTGTTGTCCAGGCTGGGTCTGGGATCCAGTGGGCGTTTCCGTCTCCTTGACTGCGCCTTTCACGCCCACTGAGGTTCTCCCTGCGCGAACCGAAAACCTGTATCTGCTTCCGGGCCCGAGCTCAAGAGAAGTTGCAAGGCCAACGCGTTCCTCCAGCTGGTCAATGTTTTGTGTGTAACAACGGACCAGTTTCCGGCTGTCCCGGAGGACACTGACGAAACGGTGACTGCTTGTTGGCTCTGCCTCGCGCACCTTCTGCCTCAAAGTTGTTGCAAACGTATAAAACACCGAAGTTTTGATCGGACATGACCAGATCTGCGCGTCGAACAGGTCCTTTCCCTTCATGTTGGGTAGCGATGTTCGACTTGACGACGAGGCAAAGGATGTCTGCGAGGTTAGAAGTGGCGTCGAAGCCGAAGATGGCTCCTCGCTTTCTGACCGCGACAACGAGCTGCTACTGTTGGAGCTCGGAGAAGGGCTTGAAGTGTCGGCCGAGTATTCCCGGAATGGGTCGGACAAGATGGGAGGTGGTGATGAAAGCGGGGAAGAGGCGACTGAAAACCTTAGCTGGCGATCGGAACCTGTCGTGATATCGAGAGCCAAGCTCGGAGGAGATGAAACGAAATGGGGTTGTCGCTCAGACGCTGCGAACTCGTCTTTAGTATCTGGCAGGTCTGCGGTGCCAGAGGACAACCGTGGGCTAAGAAGGGGCGTCAATGTCGGTCGTCGAGAGCTCGGCTGTGCCGGGGGTGTGCCGTCGAGACGACAAGGCAAAGTATCGCCTGGAGGCCCGGGGGCATGCTCTTCGTCTGCGTCGCCCATGATCACATCCATCTCTCCGTCTCGTTCGCTCGATTGTTTGGGCGCCTTTAGTAAACTCGTCTGGTGTGCAGAACCATCCCTCGTCGAGGGGCCGCCCGTGCCTCCATCACCACCAAGAGTACCGACCCTGTGCTGTTCAATTGGAGCCTCCACATTGACAGCCTTTCCCGGGGTTTGCTCTGGGGAGAGTCTACGACGCTTGGTCGGCCGGTGATCGGAGAAATCGGAAGATAGGTCAGACTCGTCGGCGTCGACATTGCTACTCGCGGGGCCGTCTTCTGCGGTGGCGTCGAATTGAGCCTGGATCAGCGAGTATAGGCCATTTTCGGATCGGAAATCCTGCAAAATGGTCAGACGCGCGCTTTGCGGACGAAGAGGGGAGGGAACGTACAGGAATCCCCGAGTTTGTACTGATCCCGGCGCCAGTAATGACGACGACTTTCCGCGACTTCCACAGCGCAGTCGCAATCTCGTGCAGATGGGACTCGGAGGCCGGCTCGACATGTGTCGTTGGCATCTTGACACGTTACGAGGGCGTTGCCCAAAGCCGGTCGCCAGTTCGCGCAGTTTATGGAGAAGCGCTTGGAGAAGGCTGCTATATCGTCATGTCTCGGTGGAATTGGGTCGATTGAGGGTGGTGTGTCTCCATTGCCAGAGTTTGAGGAAGGTTCGTAGCGATAAGAGAGTGCGGGACGCGCTGCAAGGGCTTGTTGATGGCTTGGTTGAATCAGAGGCCGGGTCGCGGACGCGTCTGTGGGGCCTTTGCGGGGATGCGCCGAGCTGGTTGCACAAATCGCAGAATGGCTTGCACAAATCACACGGACATGCAGTAAAGCGGACCCGTGGGGCCGCCTGGAGATCTTAGCGCATGGTGCGCACCCTGGAATCCATCTTCCGACGCCCTACCACGTGACATTCAGCCCTGTTCAGCTTCGAGACCAATTGGATTGGTGACAATGGAGCTACCCCCGCCTTCTCCAGATCATCTAAGATCCGAGAGACCGGTCCGGGACAACCGGAAGCATAAAAAGCAACAGCCCTTTTCGCCCATGTGCCAGGCTTGAGGCGAAGCGCTCAATACCTGGGCCCAACTTCCTCAGAATCCGGCGCTCCGTCCGGGGATAACACCGCCCGGAACCCGATTGTCGATAAGGGCGAAGACAATAAAACCTGCACAGTGAATCCGACTGACCACCTCAAATCGCCTACCGAGTATTGGTTGAAATATTGGGCAAGCCCGTCCTCCGAGAAGAACATCCCTCCGACCTGTGCGCACAATTATCCGGGACCCAAGGGATTTAATGCCTTGATTCATGACAGTGTTTCTATGGTATGTATCAAGGCCTTGACAATATATCATGCACTGTTGGTAAACCACCCACAGTCTGGCTCATCGCCATCCCTGCCACCGGATATCCCTCCATCAAGAATAACTCCCTCATTATCTCCGTCGTCCTGTACTCTCCGCCACCTTGAGGACTTGTCCTTCCTACCCTCCAACTCTCGGGACTTCCCTTTCCCCTCGCCGTCGGTGTCGGGCACATACACGGGCTTGATCAATCCACCCAAGAGAGGATTATGGCTGAACACGCCTCCACGGTTGCCGTCTGTTTCCCGCAACACAGGAGCGCCGCCATCAGGCTCTTCGTCAGGAGTAACCGGTCGCTCGATCTTGGCCATCTTCTTGAATACTCTCCTTCCCGAGATATCAATGCTGACCACCTGTCTCGTCTTCTCATACTCGGGCATCGCGTTCCACTCCATCTCGCGCAGTAGCTTTTGTTGTCTCTTCAGAGCCAAGGCCCGTTCCTCTGGACTTGCCCACATGCTTCCCGTCAACGCTACATCGAAATCGGCCGCCTCATCCCGTATCGTTGTCCTTTGCGCATTTTGCGCCTGGAAATTGAGAAGCTTATCTCTGTGCGCCAAAGCCCGCGCTTCGGCAGGGTTAGGCTCCTCGGCGCGCGGTAGGGCAAATGGACGCGGTGTGCTTGAAACCTCTGCCTTCTTATGTGCCTCCCGGTCCGCCGCCATCCGCTCCCGACCCCGCTCTGCACGCAGCTCCTTGATCATGCCTTGTACCTCGGATGAGCTTAGAAGCGGCTCGCCACAGAATGTACATGGGCCCAGACCCTCCTTGATGCAGATGACCTTCCCGCAATTCTTGCAGTTTGGAGCCGCGGCAAGGATAGGATGCTTGGTCGCTACACAGTTGCAGCGGCGGGCAGAAATACCCTCAGTTGTGTTGGAGGCGTGGGAGGGATTGGTTGTGATCTCGAGGGAGCGGATAGCTTGGTCTAGATCGCTGAGAGCTGTGGAGGCGCCCTGCATCGGGACGCCCCCGGTGATTGTGACCTTGGTGGCATTCTTGCTGGGCTTTGCTTTGGGGAGGACGAGTTCTGACACAAGAGTCCCACTGGCAGAAGGATTCGAGCGAGCTTGTACGGGAGGTGTTCGGGAGACCGGGGGAGGGGTTGGCCGGGATGGTTCGGAAGGGGTCACGATCGGCGCCGGCGGGGCTTTAGTGGGACCGGCATTGTTTCGGGGTGTCGACGCTCCGGACCGCCCGGATATGTAATCCTCGTTCTGGTCTTTCTTGTTGTACGCTATTCCAGGACCAACGTCGAAGGCAGCGATCTGGCGGGGCGGGAGGGCATGGAGGTTCGCCTTCTTCTTTTTCGCAGGGCGCTTGTGTTTGGGAACCCCTTCGAGGTCGGAATTCTGTCCCGAACTAGGCCCTGCTGAGCCGGGCCCTGCTGAACTGGGGGCGACCGCAGAGGATGGAGCGAGGGATGCTTTTGGGTCGACGCGACGGGAATTGAACGAGGAGATGAAGCCGACGGCCTGGGGTGAGTCACCAAGCAGATCAGTAAAGTGCTCGACTGCTTCAGATTTGGAGAGCGTAGAAGCATAGTCAAGGACTTGCTTCAACTCATCGTCTGGCAGTGGGAGGAGTCGAGAAAGCTGAGCTTGGGCGGCCATTGTTGTTTGGAGGTGGGGTTGGATGGGGAAGGCTCGAAGCGGAAGATGCGGGGAAGTCCTCACTAAAATTGCCTGGTCCCAGATTCCGTACGCCTGGGCCACCAGGCACCGAATCCCAAACCCCACCCCGCGGAATCGGCACCGAATCCCCGCCAGCGCCAAAACAACCTACCGGTAGGTATGCTGCAATTGCAAAAAGCTAGTCTATCGGCCGTCAAGGCGTCGCATCGCCGCCCTGAGCCTACCGCAGACATGGATATCTATCAAGGGCAGTTTACTCAAAAATCGGAACACAAAAAGGTCTCGTTCCCCCCATCATGTTGGGCATAACCGGCTTCATTACTGGGTAGTTGATCAGAGTCATTTTGTGGTTCCGACCAACGAACCTTCCTTCAAATCCGACAAAGCCCAGGAGATTACTGTTTCACCATGACTTGTCGGCCAACTCCTCGGATTGAAGAGAAAATTATGCTCACAAGAGGGCTGCCGACAAACCGTTCAAAGTTCACCGCGAGCGGATTTACTCTCCCACCGATACCTCCTCCCTTTCCTCTAATTATCTCTCGAATTTGGCTATTCAACTTCCATGCGCTTTTCGACATGCGTTCTGGCATCGCTTGTTGGAGCCACAGCGTCGCACCAAGCCCCTGGGACGACGAGTGTGGCGTTATCCGCAACCCTCTCGGAAATACACCAAAACATGGCCTCCTCGATGATTCCCGTGTTCCGAGAGCGCAGCAGACCTCGATACCGCCCGAAACCTCAGCCAGAGTTCCGTCTGAGGATGCCACAGCTCATTCAGGCTCAAAACGAGGATTCTGGGATTTGATCCCCGAATATCCCCAAATTCGCCGATGCTACCCCGGGCGGCTCAGGCGGGAGAGGCAAGTCGAAGAGCAGGCCATCGAACAGGGGATTTACCATCAAGACCCTACCGGACGATTCGAAGCCACAATCCGAAACAGAGCGATTCATGAAGAAATGTACGGCGGACTGCGCGCAGCAGTACTACGAACCCATTTGTGGTAGAGAGTTATCCTATTCCAGAGGATGCATTGATCGCTGTGCTGGGAAATGCGACGCGTTCGTCAAGACGGACACCATATATCTGCGTAATATCCTCGAGGATCGGGTTTTTCTTCATCGAGTGGAGGAGATTTTGGAAGAAACGGAAGCAAAGGGGGGAGATGCGGCGGCGTTCCCTCACAGACCAGCAGAGAAGTGAAGGTTTGGAAGGTTATCCTGTATTCACAACCTCAAAGGAAGAGATTTGAGCCGATGGTCCGCAATTTGCATGGCTGTGCAATTACTAGTGTTAACCAGCCTGTTTGACACCACATCGCCACACTCAGTGTTAGGTTGGTGATTATCCTTGACAACCCCACCAATGATGCATGGTAGGTACCACGCTGAGAGTGGCCCGCTGTCAGGTGGCCGTGGCGATATGGCTTCGGCTGGTCGAGAAACAAGCGTATCGGCCAAAACGGTGTCTGTACCAACCGAGGCCCACGCTCCTCAACAGACGCACAATAAACCTAACTTACAAGGATAAAACCATCATGTCATCTCTCTCTGGAACTGTTTCTCACGTCCTACCCCTTCCAAGAAGTCAACTTCCGTAGGTATCAAGTCGTTATCAAGCGTTCCCCCTCGGCCACCACATCCCTCAATAACCACATTTCCACTCGAACATGACTCTCATCAACACATTGCTTCTGCTCCTTGCGACCACAAACCTGGCATACCAGTCACCGCCTCGGCCTTGGGCCACCGTCAACCCAAAACGAGCTCGACAGATTGCCGGTCTTTCGCCGGCGGCGGGTTTTCCAACCGAAAAGCTCGAGCTGTCGTCGCACTACAGTGAGCCGGAGTGGGCCTGGCTTACCGACTGCAAGGTGGGATGCACCGCTGAAAAATGCCCAAACTACTGCGATGGCCGGGGTATCGAGTGCCATTTCTCCTGCGAAACACAGTGCTGGTCCACATGTGGGAAATGGTGGGAAGGAGATACCCAGCAGATGCGCGGCATTCTCGAGGATTGGTTACGAATGGGCCAGGCTGAGGTACTTTTCAGAGGGGATCATGGCTACCAAGGATGGAGGGGCAGGGGGGTTTCCACACAGAAATGGAAAATTTTGAACGGAAAGTTTTAAGCAATGGTTGATGTCGGTCTATAAATGGGCCGCGATCACGGTCGTTCCGTCCAGCTCCCAACTTCGGCCTACTTCTTCAAGCAGATCAAAAGTTTGTCGATACTCACTTGCGTTTTCAGACAAGGCATCGATGGTTCAGTCTCATGCATTGTCATCTTCGAAAAAGGCATTGAATGATCACCCATACTACTTCTTTCATCTGGAAGAGGCATCATCAATCTTTCTATATCTCAAACTTCGTTCTTTCGGATTAAAAGCCTTGCCCAAATGCACACACAAGAACGAATAATGGACATCAATCAAACACAATTAGGTACTAAAGATTTCCAGATTCCCTCCAGGCTCCCAAAACTCCGTCACCTACCCACCCAACCGACCTGTTATCTGTCACCTAGATATTGTCTTACATGCACAGCAAAGCTACAACAACCGCACCGACAACCGCTGCTCTGATCCCTCCGGCCTGTAGAGCACCAGCACCACCAACCCGAATCTTGGAGTTCAAGAAGAACTTGCCATCAGCCGGTTCCTCGGTCAGGTTGACGGCTACTCTGCTCCCCTCGACACAGAACTTGGCCGGATCAGTCCATGTCGAGTCAACAGCGCGCTTCCACACCTCAACCGGACCGAACAACATTTCCTTCGTGTAAAAAAAGCGGCAGTTGGCGGGCTGATATAGGAACTGCAGTGGAGTCTCGGCATCGGCGCGCATGAAAGCGTTCTTGCCGTTGACTGCACCAGGTCTAGCCGGGTTCGCGGCACGAGTGAGAGCGTAACCCTCATCCAGAATCTGGAGCTCGCTGTCTGTCTGATTCAGCGCTGGGTCGAGGATCAGAACTGCCGAGGCGGCGGCGCTGATATCCTCAAGGAAGAACACCTGTGCACCCTCGACGCCGGCAACGGACTGCATGGGACCTGCTTTGGGACGGCCTCCAACGCTGGCGGTCTTGATGTCGAGCTGCAAGATCATCAGGTAGGCGAAGAGCGTGCAAGTTGAGCCGCACGTGCCGTCGGTGAGAAGCACAACGTTTTCGGGCTCGAAGACGGCTGGTGGCAAGTTGGCGCGGTGGCCAGTGCCCGAAACGTTGAATGCGTCATTGGTTTCATTCAGGGGCGTAAACTGGTAGGCCGTGAAGCGATCACCAAGGATTGTCACTGGGTCGAGGATGGCGTCGACTGTCGTGAGGTTGGTCCCGTCGGGGGAAAAGACGCCGCCGGGGACAATGTTTCCGATAATGGAGCTGGATTGGAGCGTGCCAAAGGCCACCTGGCGGGCAGCTTCCGCTTGGTCCTCAGCAATGTCGGCGTCCTCGAGGATAGAAGCGTCAAATGTTAGGATTTCATCAAGAAAGCGATCTGAAACTTGTGCCATGTGCCGGAGACTTTCGCTTTCTCGCAGGTTGTCGGCGCGGAACATCGGGATACCGGGGAAAAGTTGGTTGAAGAGCTCGTATCCTGCCACAATGTAGCCACCACCGTTCGCCGAGACATCAACGACGAGCTTTTTCTTGTTGTTGGTCTTGCACAGGACAAGGAATTGCTCAATCGTGCGTTGGAAGTTGGTCAAGTATTCGATACCCGAGATGCCTGCAGCAGGCGAAAACCCAATCACGGACAGGACCGCAACGTCCTCGTAGCCTGTGCCATTCAGGAAGTAGCCCGCAGTGATGTTTGCGCCACTGTCGCGGATTATGGGGTAGGGATACCCGCTGATTGTTGGGGAGACAGTGGTTGGTGTTGTCGGGGGTGCTGGTTGAACAGGCGTGGGAGGCGTGACGGCGACAGCAGCATCGGGGTTGCAGAACCTGTTGTAGTAGTCCTCGCCGGTGTTGACTCCTGTGAAGTTCGCGCCGTCTCTGATGATGGCAAAGTTCTCCTGTGTCCTCTTCTCTCCGTTGTCGTACTCCAGTGTCACGTTGGGACCCTGGTAGTCCAGCGAAGCCGCAACAAACGTCGATGCTCCTGGGAAGGCGTACGACCTCATCGCTCCGTTCCACTGGGAATCTGCATCCTGGTAGCCGCTGAACACGGCGTTTCTCCTCTCGATCACGGTTGCTGCGTCTTCGCCGTTGATCTTGACAATCGCCCGTGGCAGAGTTCCATTCCGTGCCGTGGAGTTTGCCACCAGCTCATCTGCAGTCTCGCTGTCAGTGCATGTGCTCCTCTCACGCAGACCCTAAGAAAATTACCGTAATGGTAGAGCTTTGGCAGCTGAACCCCATCAATCGAGACCGTCACAATGTCCATAGCCATGGCGTTTCTAAACCCAAAGCCCTTGAAAACGTCGGGGCGGAAAGCAAAGTGGCCATCGTGAGCTGACTGCAGCAGATAGACAATGGAGATTCCAAAGTCGAATTCGTTCCCATATCCTCCCGCGGCAGCCGTGGTCGAAATGTTGTCCAGTCCGGCCATGATGTCGACAGGCTCAAACATGTAAGACTCAGGAGGCGACTTCAGGAACGCCAGGGAACTCTGCCATTGAAAAAAGGCCTTGAGACTCTTGATGAGCTTCTGTGCAGGCTCAACCTTGTTGGGCACTGTTCGCAGACACTCGATTGCAAGTGTTGCGGGCACAGTGGGCGTCGCTAGCACTTGTTGTCAGTCATGTCAACATGCGCAGTCGTCAAAGACTCACCTTGCGGACTGGCGGACAGCAGCGACGCCGTCACCGATGCTATTGATGCACAGGCATTGGGATTGGGTGGACCTGAAACAGGTGTGTTGGTGACCTGTGGCGCTGGAACAGGCGCTGGCGCCGGGACTGCGTCAACGCCAAGGAACCCCAGCATCTGAACAACAAAAAGCGCAGCTAACCTGCGCCTGGTGAGCCCCATGATGAAAAACCGGCAAATCAGGGCAGTGGCTACCAGGCCGGCTGCTGAAAGAAACGAAGAAAGGGAAAGGCTACGCGCGCCAAGAAGAATGAGGAAAAGAAAAGAAATCTAGACTCCCTCCGCCATCGACAGAAAGTAAAAAAAAAATGAGATGAAGGAAAGAAAGTAAAAGCAAGCGATGTTGCCTATGTACGATCCACAAGCATAACGGCTAGAAAGAAGGGGCTGTCTGACCCGCATTGTGTCGTGAAACGACTGGGGTGAGAAACGAGACCCGCGCATCGGGAAGGACTGGCCTGCGTCAAGAAGTCCGCTCCTGGGCCAGACATCGAAATCAGCCTCTGTGAGACAATGCCCAGGCTAATGGTCGGGTTCTGGTTGCCTCGCCTCGCCGTCGCCCGGGCGTGGCATATCCCGAGCGGATCGCCAAGATGGGGGTCGTAGGGAGATCTTACAGCAATGCCTGCTAGCGTCAGATCATGCGATGCTTCTTCCCCCTATCTCTCACCAATGATGTCGACAACCACAACAAATTCCCATGAATCTCGTCGAAGCATACTTCCAAATTGGACTGCCATCCCGCGATCCAGAAAATCTTTGGATCGGATTTTCAAGCTTCCTTGGGGGTTTGCTCGCGATAGGCAATTGTTTGCCGGTCCAAGGGGCCGTGAGTGCGGGTGTTTGATCGACGTCGTCAACACTCCTGGCGCGCCCAACAATGCAAGCGGAGCCGCAAAATCGCAAACTGTACCACGCGAGCGGAAAGAGACGCCAAATCCTCCGAAAATAGGAACAGGACCACGGTGCATATTGCGCTAAAGACTGAGTTGGATGGGGTAACAACCGCGCGGGGGAGCATGGGGTAGGGTGTCGAGGACACTAGGCGGTCCGCATCATCCTGTGCTGTTGACTGCGCTCGGTGGGCCGTTTGCCGCTGCTGGGTGAGCGAAACCCCGAACATCTGGACTGCCTTTCGGTTGCCTTCCCCAGTAGCTGTCATCGGCGATAGCTTGGCCGACACTGCCGAGGAGGATCCCAACGCAGACCGGGCCGATGACCGTGTTCAAGACGATAGCCCAGACAGCAACGATGAATGCTTTCTGCGAGAGGTAAGGCGTTTCGTTGAGACCGATTTGAATAATGAGGAGCCCGATCTCGCCTCGGGCAACCATTGCCATTCCAAGAAGCGTCGCGGCGGGCCAGCTGGAACCCTTCGCAGATGGTTTCTCGGTGCTGCTAGGGCCGGAAAGAAGGACCCAGATTGGCACAACAGCACCGACGGCAAGCTTGCTAAGTGCCATCAAGACGGCAAACACGATGCCCTTCCATATCATCTCGCCGGTCCACAAATCGAGGAAAGGTATGGCGAACCCGATGCTGGCGAAAAACAAGGGTTGAAGGATGAATCGTTGAACGTTTCCCACGTATTTCTCGAAAGTATGGGTGAATGTGGCGTTACCGACATTGATCTCATCTGTGTTGTGGTTCACAGACAGAGATAGCTCTCCTTGACTGGGCAGGCTGCTGACGACTGTGCCTGCCAGGAACGCTCCAAACAACACGGATGCGCCAGCATACGCCGCAATGGCCAAGAAGGCACATAGTACAGCGATCATGAGTGTGATGTTCCCAGCATGCCCGAATTTGACAAAGCGAGGCCCGACTCGTCGAAACACGGGACCCAACAGAAACTTGGCGGCCAACGGAGTAACGAGAGCCATCAAACCGCTGGCTAAGATTGGGCGGCCGATAACCCAACCCAAACCACCGCCGCCGTCGGCTATTCCTCGTAACTGGTGGATGACACTGACAAGAACAAGCCCGCATACATCGTCAAGGACGGCGGCGCTGATAAGAACGGTGCCGATGCGTGTCTGAGCGAAGTCGATATCACGAGAAGTCTTGTTGATGACAACAAAGGTAGTACCGAGGGAAGTCGAACAGAGCGCAGTGCCAACGATAAATGCTTCCAGCCCAGCTACGCAGTTTTAGCGCCCTGGACGTCTATAAAATGCAGGCGCGACCTACAATGACCAAAGCCAGCATGCAACAGGGCAAACGACAAAGCAATCGGGGTGAGGACTCCGATCAATGCGGCGACGACGCTGAGCAGGAAGTTTTGGCGTAGCAGATCCAACCGGATCGTCAGACCGCCTAGAACAAATGGGTCAACCCTCTCCAATATTTGGAGCTTGACAGAGCTCACCGTCGAAAATGATGAGGATCAGTCCGATGTAGCCTAACGCGAGAAAGGTCTGTTGCCAATCGAGCGCCAGAATGTTGCCAATTGGAATCCCGTAGATCATACCGACGACTATCTGACCGATGAGGCCGGCGCGAACAACTTTGTCGGCGAGCCATTCTGAGACTACCAGAAAGAGGAAGAACGACACAATGGTCAGGATGCTGATGACGTCAGGCTCATGGTACTCGAGAAAAGCGCCTCTCTCGCCTGCCATGATGTATCAGCCAAAGTAAAGAACCCCCGCTTCGTATTTGCCGTGGGATGATGGAGAGAGCTGGAGGACAGCTGAGGCCAAAGTGAGGTGGAACGGTGAACTGGAGAAGATTGACACCGCGTCCTCTTGCAGCGCCGACGCGACGCCAGGAACGGACCCACACCTCCACTCCGACGACCCCTGCCGCCGCAACACCTTGTCGACCAGCAAATACAGGAAACGTATCGCGCAGGTAAAATAACGTCAGAAACACCAATTCCAGCCGAAAAACCACTGTTCAATTCAATCAAGTTATCTCCGTTGTTCTTCCTCTGAAGCCAGAAACCAGGGGGCCACGATTCCTTCGTTTGACCCCTCTTTTCGGCCAAAAATTAGGCCGTACCCACTTCGTGACGGCTTCTTCCGATGCCCTGCGACACATCTTGCCACGGAACAAAAACGCAGAGCAGCGCAAAGCTCCGTGACAGAGATGTAAAGTCGTATCGTTGATGTCCTCCATGAAATTATTAATGCCTATTGTAAAACAACCAGGCCATTAAAATTTGGAAATACGTCTTGTTTCGCTGCATATACATGTCATGTTGAAGCTTATTGAAGAAGTGAAAGAGGGTAAGAAAGTTATTATTCGGAGATAATAATACCTCTCTCTCAAAAAAGGGACGCCTGTCGAAAAGTAGCGATGCGTCCCCGAAAAAAACCTTCAAGTAAAATAAAAATGCCTGTTAAATCCTCGCCAACGCCTCCTCATCCCACCGGCGATCCATCTCACCCATCCAGGCGTACAAAAACAAACCCACTCTCACCGTGGCAAACGTGCCAGTTGCCGCCAAGACCACCACGCACGCACGCAACACGAAGTCTTGAACCCTCCCCAGAACCCGCTCCAACACGAGATAAAGGACCCGAAGGCCATGCGAAATTGCAGCCCCGAGGGCCAAGACCGCCACAAAAAACTCGTCAACTCTGCCTTCTAATTAGCAAAATGAGTGAATTACTGACAGGCGTTGAATGAAATAAAAAGGCCTCAAAGAAATATCAAAATGTCTTCAAAATGTATAGCAGGGGGGTTTCATACAACCCCACTTCGCACACCGGGACGGGAGGCATGATCATAATACCGCAGCCTCTCAGTGTAACTATAATTCCCCCTCGAATAGGTCGAATGGCCTTCTGTAGATTATAGCGTCCCCGACATTCTTTTCCCATTGCTTGTGGTTCCAACAAAAAGCCTTCTTGCTTTGCTATGATGCCTTAGCAGAAAAAAAAGCTTTGGCCTTCTCTGGGATCCCAAAGCACGGCAGCTGCGACGGGTGATGGACTGAGGCGGAGATTCCTGGCAGCCAGCGGTCGGGGACGGGGACGGGGAGCTGAGTGCCTTTTCGCTCACGGGGCATGTTGCCGATCCCCAAGGGGCTCCAAAGTTTGGGCCACGGCTATTCAACAATCTTCACGATACTTTAATTCGCTACTTCGTCTCTCGACTTGAAGCGATACGGAAGTCCTGAACCTGTGTCGCTTGACGATATTACTCCGCTCCTACGCGCCCCGGTGCTGTCCTGCCACGCTAATGCCTTCACCTCTTTTTTTCCACTTTGCGACGCCCGATTTCCTCGCGCAATTCCGGCCCAAGTAGCTCAAGAAACCTTCTCTTGTCGCCCATTGCCGCTGCTACATGCCGAAAGTGCTCCGTACCACGGAGAGGCATGATGCGTTCTAGTACGAGTCGCGCCACCCTGTAATTCTCAGGTTCGTAGATGTCAAGATCGATAAACCGCATAAACTTTTCCAGTGTTCCCCACAAGTCATCGACAAAACACTGCTGCTTCTTAGTGAACCATCTGTGCCCCGAGTCTCCGTTTCTGTCTTCCCAATAATCTCTCTCCTCAGGATCCCACTCTGCGCCCATAGCATAGGGGGTATTCTTTTGGAAGGCCGACGGACGTACGAGATGGCCGACTGGCGGGCCGCTGAGTCGTAAAGCATGAAGGCCAAGTCCAGTGATGTCAGTAAAGTAGCAGACTCGTTTGTCGCCTTCCCAAACCTCCGCCGATATTTTCTCCGATTCCGTGTTGAGGGTGACATCGAGAAGGTATGCCCTGGGATCAGTAGGGTCACGGTCGCCGATGATATTGCAGATGCTGTCGGGTGCGTGGAGGACAACCGGGAGGGAGAGCGTGCCGTGTCTCTTACGCCTTCGGTTCTTGAATCCCGAACGGTTGTTCGGTGCTAGTTTGACGGGGATCTTGATGGAACCAATACCATGAACATTGACTGCCCCTTGAGGAGTTTGTAATTGTGTGCGCCACCCTTGGTAGGTTCTGAACATTGCCCGGTCCTTGCAGACGCTGGTTGTGCCTTGGTTAGCTACTTGCTTACAATCCCACTACAGCGGAGCGAGGGTGGAACAAACTTGACGTTGGATTCCTTTGACCATATCTAGTCCGGGCAAAAGATTAGCGACGCCATATCGCAGGATCGTGGGAGGGCGGGCTGAGTTGGTGGGGGCTGCGAGGTTGTTGCGGATTGCGCTTTGGCAGTGGATCTTCTGGGGCCCCCGCAAGGTTTTGGGGTCCTGAGTTCAGGTTGCATCGCTCTTTCCGATTCTCGCTGCCAAACCCCCCAGTTCATTAGCAGCGCAGAATTTTGGGAGCTTCGCTCAATCTTTTTCTCTTCGACGAAGTCAGGTCCGGTAAATCTTCGTGCTTTTACCCAACAAGCAAATTCAAATCTCTTCGCCAGAGTTTTCCATAACACATATCAATTTTTTTTTTTAGATGCCTCCCTTTTTGTTGAAGCCGTTGACTAATTTTTGGGTAGCCTTTAAAAGTATCGCGGTGTCGTCGTTGCCTTTTGGCACTCCTCCTGGCGGTCCTCTGGGGCCTATTTCGAACGTTGAACGCGTTTGTGGTAGCGGCCACGCCGGCGGTGGAGTTTGCGACAAGGCATTGCACTACTGAAGTCGGCTGGAGCCTACAGTCGCGGCTATATCCGAAACAGTGTTGAAAAACTATTCGAACATCTTAAACCGCCAGGTCCCTACGAATTTGCATCGCGGCGACCCCGGACGACTCAGCATCCACCTCATCCCGATGGGCCAGAGACCGAGCGTCTTGGACATCCACAAGTGGTAGCATGTATATCTCTCTCACTCTTCTGACCACGCCGCCTACGACCCCAAAGTATCTCTGGCTCTCGAAGCTCCAATCGTCGTTACCTCGAACCCACTGGGCCAGGGCGTCGACATAGCGAGACACCTGCAAGTCGACGTCCGAGCCCCAAGACGGGAGTTCGGACTTGCATTGCAGGAAGTCTTTCACGATACCGTCACTCCACTTCCCAATCCAGTCTGCTGCTGCCTGGGGTCCCATGTTGAACTGGTACCTTGGTCTGGGTAAGTATTTATCAAGCTGGAGTTGAGGTTGACTCACATGACAGCGGTGACCAGATTATGAAGCGCATGCCCGCGGGCTCTTTCGACTGGGTAAGAATACAGGTCCTAACGTTGTCGAGGTTTTTAGCTACAATATCCGGGAGCCAGATGGACGTTTTCCGAGAGAACCCACGTTGCCAGCACAGATAAGAAGCATGGCGTCCTCACGTAGCTTCTCCACTAGTGGGTGCCGGTAAACTTCCTCAGGGACATCCATCTCGAACTCCATGGCCGCAAACGAAGGCAGACACCCACTGCTGTGTCTCCGAACTTGCCAATAACTCGCAATGTCCCGTATGCGGTCATGGCATCGGTCTTCGGATTGCTGTGTCACAGCGTCGGCATACAGCTGCATCGTCTCAAGGAAGTGTCGTTCGGCCATGGGGGCTGAGACTTGGCGGCCACGGGCCCAGAAGCTGCAAGGCCAAGAATGTCAGCTGTTGGCATGCAAGGTGCTGGATCAACTGACTCTCGCGCTATCTCCCCAAGCGGACACTCTCCCTCTGGACGTGCCTTGTTCGGGTTTCGGAGCCCATCCATGATGATCTGGGACATCTGTCTGGTGACAGTCTCGTCTTCAACGTCTGTGTACTCATCAAAGACGTAAAACAGCGTCATCAAGTCGCTTCCCACGCGGCAGCGGGCTAGTTTTGTAAGCCGTCAGCATCCAAAAAGGGGCGAGGCGGAGGAGGAGGGACCGACCAAAGTCTTTGTACAGATATGCAAGCATGGCAAGTTTCGCTTGGTGTGTCAGTTGTCAGTTGTGTCACTGATACCCCCTCTCTAGACTCACCAAAGTCACATCTGTCAAAGGCGTCTTGGGAGTTGGGATCAAATGCTCGGAAGCGAGTAAACCATGCGAGACTTTCGGTCCTGGCTTGCTCGTAGTGACTGTTGAGACGACGGCCCCATGGCCAGTTTCTCAGGAGGTCAGGGACCTTGACGAGCTCGCCTGCCATGCTGCAGTGCTGCATCAACCTACTTGGTCGAACTGACAAAACCAGAAACCCCTACTAGGGGAGTGGTTCAAACGGGGCTTTTTATGCTCTGTCATCCCTCTGGAAGTGTCCGGGGGCCGGGGCTTGGTCTCTCAGTCAAGTGTAACCCTGGCAAGGTTGATATCGGGTCGACTCGCGCCCGGACACCTCGTCTAGGCATCCGGTCATGTCGGAAACGGCAGGGAGAACCTTGGCAGGTCTCGGCAGAGGGCTGAAAAGCAGTACCATTCGTGGTAAACGTCGCTCATATCTGCGCCCCAGGTGCCGCGGACGGCCCGTCAAGTCGACGCTGTGTAACATCGGTTGCGCGGTGGGTAGCAGGCGTTTCGGGCACAGCCAGCGTCAAGGGTGCCACTCTGGACGACATGACTAGATACCACATTGGAGCGCCTTCAATCAATGTGGTGTGGCGATGACACATCATGCATGCAGGACACATGTCCGATGTTTACCTGTTTAATGCGAGCCTGTAGTAAAAGCGCCAGAGAAGGGGAGCCGTAGACACGGCGGGATTTGGTCATCCCCGACTACCGCAACGCGATTGCGAGATAAGAGGTGGAATGGGCAGTGGGCAGTGGGCAGTGGGCAGTGGGTAGTATGAGTGAGGAGTTAAGTGGGATCGCCCCAGCAGAAGAGTGAAAAAAAAAAAAAAAAAAAAAAAAAGCACCCTGGACGTTTCTAGAAAAAATGCGGTCAAGAAGAATGGACCCTATGCTTCGTCGTCGCTCCGGAGGCAGCTAGAAGGGTAGGTCGATCCTGACATGGCGAAGCAAGATGAAGTGAGCTGGAAACACTACTCGGGTCTGGTATCGGCTGATAGTGATTGAAAAATGATGGGGGTTCAAACCCCCCGCGCGTATCTGCGTCAGAGCATCGGAGCGCCGCATTTGTGTGCGGAGAGAGCACATCCGGCCGCGCAGCCAGCCAAAGCATCCTCTTACAAAAGCAGCTGACAGAGGAGACGTAGAGCTAGCGGCCTTGCTTCTGAAGAAGGGCGCGAAGGCGGATCAACATCGCCTCGTGTTGTGTGCGGCGAAGAAGGGACATGCAGTGCGCTGGTTCTTATGACGGAGAAAGTAGGTAGTGGAGGATATACCGCCTGGTCGGACAGAGGACTTGGCGTTTGTGTGATTTGATGATACGGAGAGATTCTCTCGAGGGTAGCTGTCATGGTTTCACATCGACCTATGTGACCGCTGTCATGGTTTCACATCGACCTATGTGACCCAAGTCCCGCAAAGTTTTTCCCTGTCAAACCCAGGCCTCGATCGGCCTCAAAGATTTCCACACGTTCCGTAGCCCAGCTGTTCGACCCCCGACGTAAAGTTGGGCACGTCCAGGTGATCCCATCCGGTCCTGCCCGCGCCGCAACTGTAATTGATGCTATCATACGCGATCTTGATGTCGTTCGGGTTACAATAGTACGCATGATTATTGTAGTTGCACCCGTACCAGAAGTAACCACCCGATGAGAGCGTCCTGATGTGCTTGGCATTTATCTCATTGTAACATCCGGCCTGGAGGTATCTTGTCAGCTTGCCTTTCTTCCCGCAAGGTAGCTCGTATTATCTCAAGTGTTAGGATCCTCACCCTGAATGAATCGTAAAGATGGTTGATGTTTGGCACATCGTGATTGGTGCACCCGGTCTGATCTCTCTTGTTCAATGGGCGAGCAGCAGGAGAGTTGTCTCCACGGACGGAAAGACGCCCAGCTTTGGGCTCGCTCGCGTCGACGCGCCGCTGGAGGTCGGCGGGGAGATCGCTTATCTTGGTCCACGTTACACTGCCCGTAGTGGAGTTGATGGCGCCATCGAACACCCCGTCGCCGAGATCAGTCGGCAATACGAACTTGAAGCTGTGGGCTATGGGAACGAAGAGGACTCCGAGGATTGTAAGAAGATTGTAGCGCATCTTGAGGGATTCGTTGATCTGAGACTCTGACCAAAAGTGTGTAAGATATATGATGCAGAGACTGGGGAACTCTCAGGGTTGGTGCTGAGGGGGACTTCTATGGCAGTTTGGGTATCTTCATGTATTTAAGCTTTTCTCCGGTTTCCCGTTGATATATTTCCCCTCTCTCGTTGTCTCTTCTCCGCGCTTAGCGTCGAAAAAAGCCTCGATGCTAAGGCGAAAATGGTCGGTGAGGTTAGCCGCCCAAACGGAAGCTCTATTTCTGCCTTCCGTAGTTGTATTGGGACTCACGAATGGTTGAGTACGGGGGCTGTGTTGGAGCGTAAAAGGGGCACAAGTCCTACATTGGTTCACGGATGGTCGTTGTCTGGGCTTGTATGACATGGGGAAACCAAAGGTCCGCCTTTGTTGGTCGAATGTTCCAAGGTAGGAAGGTAACAAGGGAGGAAGGTAACACGAGATCAGTAACTTGAATCCTTGATTGGCAGGCACAGCCGCGGTTTTCGGTTCGCAAGGCATTTTTTTTTCGGTTGAAGATAAGGTTTCAAACGGAAACTCTATATTTGCCACCTTCCGTGGTCGCATTGAAGATTCAGGGGTGGTAGAGGACAAGGGCGGCTATGGCGCATGAAAAGGGCACAGGTTCAATATTGGTTAAGCGAAAGAGCCCCTATTGGTCATTGTACAGCCTTGTGTAACATAGCGTAATTGACGGTCGAGCTTTTATTCAGCCGTGGTTGTATCAGAGGTTCACCGGTACCTAGCGGGGGGTTGGGCGCGGGGCTGTTGGAAACGTCACAGGCCTGTTCCATTGTTGGCGCATGGAACCTAAGGGCACAGGCCTGTTGTTGGCGCATGGAAAATGTCTATCCTTGCGTGACATGGGCACAGCCGCAGCCTTCGGTTGGCGAGGCATTCGGAAACCATTTCTCCACATTCCGTGGTCGTATTAGAGACTCACCGGTAGTACAATGGCTGCTGTTGGCGCGTGGAAAGGGCACAGGTTTTGTGCTGGTCAAGGCAAAGATCTGCCTGTTGGTTGATGTATCTCGCCTTTGTGTGATGTAGCGTTGCAATTGCGGTGTGCTGCCTTGCCGCTAGGTGCATCGACCGGGCGCGTCTAATCTCGGGTACCTGAACACAGCCTTCATTCCATTTGTGATGACTTGTGCAACAAACTCCTGCTCTCTTTACGGCAGCATTAGGCTTGTATTGTTCCGGCTCGAGGCAGGGACCTGAACTTGAAATGGGACGCATTTGGGAGCAAGTCGTAAATCGAAGATATGGGACAAAACTCACAGGTATAAATCCCCAGGTGGTGCCCTCTCTCTATTATACTTCTTTACAGCACCTGCACCCAACATCCCTTCCTGCCTTGCTTCCAGTCAACCCACTTATCTAGACCAACATCAACACTTCATTCATACCTACCCTATATCATCATGCGCCTCACGAACACCATCTTTGTTTTGAGCTTCGTCTCAACAGCCTTCGGCTTCATCCTTCCCACAGGCCTCTCCGACGGAATCTACGAGGGCTCTCTCGATGCCACGGGCGAACCAACGCTCAACAAAATTGGCAACCTGACTCTCCCACAAAACCGTCGGGATCTGTCCTCCCCATTTGTCGCGGGAGGCTCGTCGCGGCCATCCCTCGCCAGGAGGGATCAGGTGGGCTGCACAGGCAGGAATGTCGAAGAATGGAGGAACTACGACCTGTATAGGGCTATGGAGGTAAAGATCCATTACAACTTCCCTACTTGATGTATCAACCAAGCACTGACGCTGCGTGACATACAGAATGCTTGTAGTAACAATGGGAATTTTCTCAAGGCGCGCTCGTTTCACACTATCTACAATGGGGGGACTTACTGGTACGTGTGCAACTACCGGCGCGAGCAAACTGGCTGCAACTTTGCCGATGTCTATGTTGCGCGAAACAGCATTGTCTATCGTTGCGGCAGCGATAGGACGGGCTGGGACTACATCAGCGCGCCCGACCAGACGTTTGGTGTTGATGTCGCAAGTGCTGAGGTTTGTGGGAACCTGTAAGTCGGGAGTAGGGGACAAAACAGATGTATAGGTACCTATATAAGACATCTAAGGAGTTGGGATATGCCGAAAGACTCTGTACCTACTCGGCGTGTCGTCTCTTTTGAACTTTAGGGCCTGGGTGTGTAAATCAACAATATCACAGGTACGGCCGTTAGCTGAGACATATGTGGCCAAGCATTTTCCTAGCAAATTTGTATTACTTCAACCCAAGACTCCTTGGAAGCAAGTTGGAATCGGACCGTGTCTTTTCCATCTTTCCCATTGTCGCATGGGAAGGTGTCGGAGCTGTCGTCTCTTCGAAGTCCATGCGAGTATGCCGCAGCAGCTGACGGATGTATTAGAGTCCCAAGTTCTTATGCGGAAATGCTACCCCTTCCCCTCCCGTAGGCGCTGCCATCTCCTCTAAGATGATCTCAATCTGGCGCATCCGCATCCAGTCTTCAAGAACGTCACGCACGTCCTGCGTCTCGCCCTCCAGAAGCTCCTCACATTTGCCCAAACATTCCGCTTCGCAAACTTGACGGCATTCGTATTGACCATCACAAAATCCAGCGCACCTCTCTCCCGAGCACCCTTTCTTGCACGATCGTAAAAAGGCCCACTCTCCTTCGCTATACTGATACGGGGCATTGATTTGCGTGGTCGGGAACCCTGCACTGGTCGGTGAAACGACCACGATTGATTCGTGGTTGATGAACTCGGAACGTTGGCTGAGGGTAGATGCTTGGGCCAAAAGGCCGAAGAACGCGGAGAGGACAATGCAGGTGAGGAAATGCATGTTGGACACTGGTGGTTGGTTCCTTCTGAATGTATTGGAAGTCGGTCTGGCGATGATGAAATGGGGGAAATGTCACAAAATGTTTGACAAACCACCATTGTAAATCCTGTGCGGTGGAAATTCGAGTTTTTTTTCCTCCACTCCCCAAAGTTTGTCGGACCTCGGTTGTTCAAACATGAGGTAGGTAGATATCCGGCCAACAGATCATTTTTAGCCCCCTAGGCTTGAACTCTAACACTACGCCGGTCTGTATTCCCTTATGCTTGGTAGTCTGAAAGCATCCCAACTCGCTTAGACAAATTCATGCCAAAAAAAAGGGATCCTGTTCAGTCATCATAACCTGCCGCCCATAGGTAATTAGGAACTCGCCACTCATCTTAACCCGGTTTTTGTGGTTCTTCAATCCTGCCATTCCGCGTGGGGATCGTAACCTGGTTCTGATGGCGCCCTGATGAGGTCAGCCGATGTGATTCGGGCGCATGAGGCGGAACCGAGGACCCTTCAGTTTTGCACATGTGAGAAGTGAGGATGGGGATCCAGCTCCGTCTTGGTTCGCGAGGTTCCCTTCCGGGCTGAAATGCATATATATCAACCTAGGTGCCAAGATCCTCAATGGGGCGAGGAATTGCGGGCAGACATCAACTGAAGACGTCAGAGTATGAACCGGTAGCTTGGTGGCGGCCTCGGTTGTGGCTCGCGGCTGAATTGGGCGTGCGGATCGACCACAGCCCCATATCAATTCCTTCATTGCCGTAAATGGAACACCCGGTGGTAAACTCCGAGCGCAGGGTGATATTAATTAGCCAAGTCCCGAAATCTCGTTCTGTCATCTTCTCGGAGCACAAAGCGGGTAGGTCGCGAACTGGGAACCACGATCCCTGGGGCGACAAAGTTGTCCCTTCCGTGCTCAGCATGATTATTAATAGAGAATCTGCCGTCCAATCTTGAGGATGTGCGTTTCTTGTATCGATCATTCACTTCTACATCCTAGAATACGACGCCGCCACAAACCTCGTGGTCGTGCCGGGCACGACAACGTCCAAGATGTGGTGGGTATACTTGCCTGTATTGCTCCTGGCACTATCAACTGCATCTGTCAATGCTGTTCAGACGGTGATTCTCGAAAACACGGAAGGTCTGCCGCCGGGATGGGCATTCCACAGCAAGGCCGACGTGTCTGAAACGATAACGTTGTCTGTGATCCTGAAAGAACCGGGGATAGAAGAGTTGAAAAGGAAAATGGCGCAGAGGTACAGCGACCGTGGGCAGCTGGACGCAGGAAGTGGCCACTTAAGCGGAAGAGAGGTGAGCCAGCTTCGAAGACCAGTCCAAAAGGCGGTAGAATCGGTCTCCTCGTGGTTGAGATCGAGTGGTGTTCGGGGGCTACAGATCCGAGGCAGCGTTCTTAGCTTTTCTGTCTCCGTGGGAGTGGCGAGATCGTTGTTCGAGGCCAATATTGCCCGTTACTCCTACGGAGATGAAAAGCCGGTCCTGCGAGCCCTCAGCTATACAGTACCGAGATGGTTGCGTCAGGATATCGACTTCGTCCATCCGATCGCTAATTTCATCATCCCTCGACATCGGGGTGGCCGAAAGAAGCCGGTGCCCAAACCACCACAAAAGCCCGCACCGAAGCCACCGAAAAGCAACGCGCCAATGACATCGGAAACTCCTCCCCAAGCGTCTCCTTCTCTGGTCCCCGACCCGCCTTTCAACGGAGAGGAAAATCCTCAAGAACCCGACTTCCCGTGCCTGACCAGCACATATCCCGAGTGCATCCGCCAGCTGTACAACATCACGTACAACCAAACAAGTCCCAGTCCCGTTCGGTTTGGCGTCGCTGGATTCTTAGAGCAATGGATCCACTACCAGGACGTATCAAAGTTCTTGCGCGATCTTGCCCCGGAGCTCGCCGTTCTGAACCCGCCGCACAACTTCACCGTGGAGCTTTTCAACGGAGGGGTGAACCCTCAGAGCGAACCGCCAATGTCTGGGATCGAGGCGGCTTTGGACGTCGAATACGCCATGGCAATCGGGTATCCAACTAATGTGGTCTACTATGTCACCGGAGGCAGGGGGACAAAGCTTGGTGCTAACGGAACGGCGCTGCCTGTGGAACAAGCCGACAACGAGCCGTATTTCGAATTCTTGGAGGCGCTGCTCGCAAAGCCTGACGGAGAGCTTCCGCATGTGCTCAGCATCAGCTACGCCGATGACGAGATTGGGGTTCCACGAGCGTACGCGCATCGGGTTTGCGACCAGTTTGCGGCGTTGTCGGCTCGGGGTGTGTCGGTTCTCGTGGCGACTGGGGACGGCGGGGCAGCTGGCACTGGTCAGACAAGATGCGTCTCGAACGACGGCTTTGGGAGGAGAATGTTTATGCCCACCTTTCCAGCCAGCTGCCCGTATGTAACGAGCGTGGGAGCGACGCTCAACGTTGCGCCTCCGTTGTCGGGGGCCCACTTTAGCAGTGGAGGCTTCAGCAACCACTTTGGGCGCCCGACCTGGCAACGAAAGGTCGTTGATCCGTATGTCAACAGGATGGTGGAAGCCAACGACGAACGTCTGTCGCTCTTTAACTGGACAGGCCGCGCGATGCCGGATATCAGCGCCATTGGGAGTGGGTTTCAGGTTGTGCAAAATGGCAACCTAGGAGCCGTCATGGGGACGAGTGCAAGCACGCCGGTCGTGGCTGCCATGGTCGCCTTGGTCAACGACGCGCGTCTTCGGGCCGGAAAGTCGTCCCTTGGCTGGTTGAATCCCATTCTCTACGACGAGAGGACGCAGAGAGTCCTGAGGGATGTGGTGACAGGCCAGAGCAACGGTTGCTCGTTCCCAGACGGCACCAATGCCCCCGGTTGGAGAGCAGCCAAGGGGTACGACTGTGTGACTGGTCTAGGAACCGTGGGTGACTTCAACGCTTTTCTGCGAGCTTTGACATGACAGCGAGAAGGAGACAGAGGTGGAGGCAACGGCGAAACGGCAAAGGCATTGTATTATAATAATAATGCCTCCCAAAAAAAAAAAGGGTGCATATCGATAATAAGAATGCACCACCCCCCCAAAAAAGGGATCACGCCGCATAAAGATCCCACCACCCCAAACCATTACCCCCCGCCGGTCCCCAAAACGACGCCCACCAAAAGATTACTCGTCACCCCGCCCGCCCCCGCCCGCCACCACCCGCATTCCAAGGCTCCCCGTGCCCCAACCACTCCGCCACCGCACCCGTGGCACCCGGAAGCCGGGGCCAGCCAAACGCCCCCGAACAGCCCACGCAAAACGCCACCACCGCCGCCCCCGCACCGGCCACCGCCGCAACCATCACCGACGCCTCCAAGACGAAGTGCTTGAGGCCCCGAAGGACCCGCACCCCCCCACCCCAAACAACCCCAAACCACACCACCACCACCGCCCACCGCCTCACCAACACCGCCCGCGCACGTCGAAGCTTGTCCCAGCTGTAAACAAATTAGTCCTCTGAAATAAATAGGAGATGCGTCTTGAATAAACGACTAAGTATCAACCAAGTGGGAAAAGAAAGGAAGAAATTGGGGAACATAATGGGATGCAACCTTGGTGATGATGCGGTGCCGGACAGACAACAAGGGCTAAAACATACAGTCCGGGAGGGACCACTGGGGCCGGGACGGAGCCGCGCTCCATCCAGTCGACCGGGTCGACTGGGCCACCGGGGGCCGAGGCCCGGGCCGGGGTTGGGTCGGAGGCCGACCGAGACCGAGACTGCCGGGCAAGCCGGCGAAGAGGCATTGCGGGGGGCGAGGCCGCGTTCATTTTTTTTTTTTTTTTGCCTGGGGGAGGGCCGGCGCCGCGAAGAGGAGGGGGAGGGAGGGCAGAGGAGACACCAAAAAAAATTCTCGTCGAAGAGCCGGGCGAGGCAAAACGAAAAAAATTTACTTGTCGAGGTCGGGCAAGGCAACAACAAAAAAAATTGTTGTGAAGAAAGGGTTGGGGGTGTACCGGACCAGCGATCGTAAAGAAGAAAAAAGGAAACGGGAGCGAAGCTCACGGATATCACAGACGTATATATGCCTTGCCAGAAGCAGACAACGCCTTCCTTCTGTTCCTGGACACCTCCCTTCTTGTCCTTGTACACCTTCCTTCCTTCCTTCCCTTCCCGGGCGCCTTCCTGAATATTGAAGGCACATAGAGCACTCACCAACGCCCCTCCCAGATCTCCTGTGAGCCTTCCGAGTATTTCGAAGGCCTTCTCAATTTGGCAGACACCGTACGAATAATTCACAAGACTTGTTTGATTTCAGGGACGTCTTCTAAATATTCCAATTGCCTTCCTCATTTTCAGGTCTGCGTTCCAGATATTCGAAGGCCTCCACCAGGAGGAACCAGCACAGCTGAGTTTGTGGATAGCAGCGCGGATTAACATCGGCAGGCACGACGCTTCACCATAGATACCGCCCAACTCACTCAAATCCCTCGGCGGAGCCCTATATATCGTCATCGCGTCTTCCCGCCTAGCACGAAGTGCATATGAGAGGAAGGTACTTTAGCTGCCCAGGCAAACTCCCGATCACAAAGTTTTGGAAAGGACTCGTAGCACGTCTGTGAAAGTTTGAGGTGTCTGATCCTGATCCCTTAGATCCCTTAGCTCTTCCCCTCTCCAAAGAGTCTTAGATTCGATTCCACCAAAGTTAAACGCCAGCAGAACCTTCTCCGTGCCATTTGCCTTTCCCAGCCTTCGACAAGAAATCTCTATTTTGTGCGACGAATCTAGCCACACACCAGGTTTCCCTTGATGTATCTGACAATGATCGCCCTGGCTCAGGCCCGGCTGAGGCCCGGCTCAGGGTTTGCTCAGGCTTGCCCAGCCAAAGAACCATTTCCGGGGGGCTGGGCCGCAGATTCACAATTACTTCAATTCTAGCCGAGCGAGTCCGGAACTCGTCCCATACATAAATATGGCCAAATTGGTCACCCTCTTCCGACACCGAATGGTTCCGCCTTCACTAAGGTAGCCTTCGCCCTCAACATCTCGCACCTACACTTAATATAACATGGGCCACGTCAGGGGTGACCGGGATTGGGGGCGCACTGAAAGATGGCGGTTCGGTTGCTACATGCCATAATACGACTTGGTCGGCATGTTAAAAAGCAACGCTCTCCTGCTAAGTTAGCCGCAACAGTGGCGGTGCGGTGGCAAGTTGGTGGGGAATAAACGGCACCCTCAGCCCAGCTGGCGCCACTTTAAGTGGCCTGAGAATTCCGGTAGGCGTCAGCAAAAAAGTTCAAAGCCTTCTCAATTGCGTTTTAGGCCTTCATATACGTAAGTAATTCATTGGGATCTTGGATTCACTCTTTTCAGTGGATCAGTGGATGATTATCCTTCTACGTTTTTGTGTGTGCCGTTCATTTTGTCAAGGACTTTGGTGGGCAATGGTTTGGCTGGCATTTCGAACGCATGGTCCTTTTTGGTTTGGGCGTATTCTTGTTATTATCAATATGTATCGTGATTTTTGGAAAGACATAGATGTTACTCCCAGAGGCATTAATACTACTCCACTATCCCTCTCTGTTTCAGATTGATTGATGTCTGGATCATATGAATGTGGTCCCTGTCACCCGCCTGAACACGTCCTCTTCTATGTGAAACCAAAGCTTCCGCACAGCATCCTGAGCCCTCTGGCGTGCCAACAAGTCAAGAACCTTCTGGGATGGTGGCTCTCCGTTGTACGTCACGCTGTAGGCACCGCTTCCTTTCTCACCATTGGAACCCACAACCACCGTCACACCCTCACCAACGGGCACCCCGGCCGTGTTCTCAACAACTAGCTTCGGAGGGAACATAGCGCTTGTGGAGAGGAAGAGATGCCACTCAGCAGCATCCGCGTCTGACATCCACACTAAGGGCCCTAGGATCTTGAAGGCCCACATCAACGGCTTGATCGCCGCGCTGTTGTTGTCCTTGCCGAGATCGCTCTTGACGGGACCAGGGTAATTGTGGACAAAGGAAACATCTGGTGCCTCGAGGGCTAAGGACTCAAGCGCGAATGTCATCATGGAACCATAGTGAGCCCGCATCTGTGTCAACCCTATGTTTTTCCCTGGGAAGTCGTTGATGTTCATCTCGCCTTCCTTCGTCCCGCACAAGACTGAAACAACGCGTCGCAGCGCTGGAGCTCTGCGAACAAGGGGCAACAGGTTGACGACGAATCGAATACGGGAGTAATGGGTGACAGTCACCATGAGGTCGAGTCCTTCCTCAGTCTCTGTGATGCAGTGGTCAGTTCAAAGCCTTGGCGCGGGACAGGGGATGCCACACTTTTCCCCGATTGAAGGGTGCCTGTTGTGAGGAACAGGAGGTTGATGTGCTTCTCCCTGGACTTGATCTCGCGGCACACATCGTCGACATTGTGCAGTAGAGAAACATCGGAGTTGATGAAGGAATACTCCCCGTCGGGGTTCAGCTCCTTCAACTCAGCTGCGATGCGATCGCCCTTCTCTTTCGATCGCCCAAGGAAGTAGATGCGGGGCTTGACGGTCTTCTTGGCGAATGCTGTGAGGGCTAGCTTGCCGATGCCAGCAGTCCCGCCCAGGAACACGGCGACGAGGCCGGCAGGGAGGTCTGATGCGATGCGCGCATTCGAGGATTGGGCCTGTTCGAGCGAAACCATGGTGTTTGCAAAAGAGAGGGAACCCTGGGGGAGCTGGGGTTCGGGCCGAGAGAGCGAGAACAATGCAAAAAAGTCCGGTTGGAGAAGAAGATGAGGTCAAGCAAAGAGGAACACGCCGCTAGGGCACTGCTTGGTTGATAAAGTGGTCATGATGTGTGCGAACGGGTGACCCTGTCGGGGATGTTGACGGGAGTTCGGGAACCCGCCGATCCCGCCGAGCGGAGCGCCGGCGGAAAAAGAAAATTGGTGTGGTGACAGAAAGTGTGCTGTCGCAAACGGAAGGCACGTCACAGTGAGTTGCGCCACCAAAGTCGGAGGAATCGTCAATCCGCCGCTCCTTTCCCCTCTAAAGTCTCCGTGCGCAGCGGCTGGCGGGCAGCTGCCCGGTCCTGGAAATCCGTGCATGCACGCCGTGCACGTCACGGATCCGCACTGGGAGCTTGAGACAAGGCTTGACGGGAGGAATGGCACAGGTTAGGGTGCTGTTTGACGAGTCACGACGGGCTGCACGGCGGAAATTACTCCTCGACGTGAAATCCCCCATGGCATCGTCACGACAGATCCTGCACGCATGTGGAAGGGTTTGGAACCAACTGCATCGATGCCCTGTCTTGTTCGCTGACAATTGTCGGTTGGTCGACCCGCCGTTCAAAGTCAAGGATAGGACATTCCAATGAAGGACACAATAATAGCGAAATGTCTGAGTTGACGAGAGCGATCGCTGCAAGGATGCATTGTCACAATCACTGCTAACCGCGTCAGTCCCAAGCGCGGTGGTTGGCTGAGGAAGCCCTTCCGAGACACTAAAGAACACATTGTCCATCAACCAAAAAAGAAAGGAAGAAGGCATAATCACCATCTCATCGTCTCGGATGCTTCAACCTCTCCACCTGCATGTGTGCGGATTTTTCATCGCATAATAGGCTGCCTCGAGGAATGGTGGTTCTTCCCCTGCAACCCGACAAAATATGGGGTACGGACCAGATCCTCTGCAATCACAGCCACTACGCTTTCCAGCGTGCTGCATCAGAGCCTAGTTAGATTGCCTGACATCGGCCGGGTCAGTTGCAACTTGGCATCGAGTCGTCCACTACCATTCAACACTTGGCATCTACACAATGTTCCTGCTTCATCAACTGATATTTTGTGCAAGGCGACCCTGTCAAGCCTGCCTTCCCAACTCAATTGCCAAGCGCCCTCCCGCCTTGGCGCTGATCGACGGCGATCGACTTCTTGGCCTGGAGATCCCCGCCTCCAAGATCCAGGCACATGCGATTAAACGGACCGTCCAATGAGACGATTTCGAGCATCAGGGATACTCCCATTGGGCACCCGCCCGTGCCGGACTTTGCTTTCAACGGGGAGCGGAGTTATGTTACCGGAACCTTATCCACCATTCCACGTCGTTAGGTGGTCAACGGTAGCATTTTGCGGCACAGTGCATTCGTTACGCAGCGTCTTTATCTTTTCTCCTGAGATCGAAACAACGCAGGGCTTAATTCGACCTTGATCATATGGTCCAGCATCCAGATGTCTCAGCGAGACAGATGAAGAGGGGCAGGGCCACAAGGGAAGGATGACAGTTTGGATATCTTATTGTGGCGGAGTTTGTTTGCAACAAACGGAGTATCCTCCTGACCTTCGGAGGTGTCTCCGGCATGCGGGCGGCGGAGCTACTGTGGAGTTGATCTACGGATAGGTAGTAGCCGGTGCGGTTCGTTACCTTCGTTGCTTTCGGGGCGGAGAGGCGGATGGCATGCGAGGGGCCGGGAAGCCGCGTGTCATTGCATGTGGTCCTGCAGAACGGTACTAGTGATACTTAAGTTGAGGGCTCCCCTGAATGCTCATGTTGTCACGCGTCGCATTGCTTCTGATTGTCACCTTCAAGTACCTTGCATCTTTACTACCCGGATCTTCAACAGTCCGTGGAATTTCCCTATCAATCGACACACATCACCTTTCATTTGAGCACCCAGGAAATACTATACACTATGGAATCCAACGTTCCAATCGCCATTGTGGGCATGAGCTGTCGGTTCGCAGGCGATGTCGACAGCCCGGAGAAGCTGTGGAAGCTCATCTCCGAGGGCAGGAGCGCATGGTCCGAGATACCCAAATCGCGGTTTAATCTGGAGGGCGTCTATCACCCAAATTTTGAGAAGCTGGATGGTGTAAGTTTGACCTAATGGTAAATCCAGCTCATGCTGACACTTCCCATAGACGAACGTAGTTGGAGGCCACTTCCTCGCTGAAGACGTTGGCCTGTTTGATGCCCACTTCTTCAACTTGTCTGCCGAGACAGCAGCAGTGAGCTGGCACCTCCCAAGGCAACAGCACTGTACTGACTGGTATAGGCACTTGACCCCCAGTTCAGATTGCAACTCGAGACGACGTATGAAGCTCTTGAAAGCGGTAAGTTCCCCTGTCCCGAGCTCACAAAGCATCCACTGACAAGATTCTAGCCGGTATCACTCTCCGGGACGTCGCCGGATCGAATACTTCGGTTTATGCTGGCTCGTTTTTCCGGGACTACCATGAGAGCCTCATCAAGGACCCAGACTCCTTGCCGCGATTTCTCCTCATGGGAACAGGTGCGGCGATGGCCTCCAATCGTCTGTCTCACTTCTTCGACCTCCGAGGACCCAGTATGTCTGTCGACACAGGCTGCTCGACCACCCTCACTGCACTTCACCAGGGTTGCCAGAGTCTCCGGTCAGGGGAATCTGACATGTCGATTGTTGGCGGAGCAAATGTCATGTTCAACCCTGACATGTTTCTCGCCATGTCTTCAATGACGTGAGCATCTCTGTCTAGGTTTTGGCCTTCAGCTGACAGCGTAAACAGCCTCATTTCCAAGGACGGCAAGTCGTACGCCTTCGACAACCGGGCGAACGGTTATGGCCGCGGAGAAGGATCTGCGACAATCATCCTCAAGCGGCTTGACGATGCGCTCCGCGACGGGAACCCGATCCGCGCCATCATCCGGGACAGCGGTGTCAATCAGGACGGAAGGACGGAAACCATCACCACGCCAAGCGGCGAGGCACAAGAGGTCCTCATCCGAGCCTGTTACGCTAGAGCCGGCCTTAACCCGGCACACACCACCTACTTTGAGGCTCACGGCACCGGTACGCCGACAGGGGACCCCATCGAGGTCAAGGCAATCGCATCCGTGTTCAGAGACAGCAGGCCGCCAGACCAGCCCCTGGCGATTGGCTCAGTCAAGACCAACATCGGTCACACTGAAACGGCAAGCGGCGTCGCAGCTGTTATCAAGGTCGTTCTTGCTCTTGAGAAGGGCCAAATACCGCCGAGCATTAACTTCAAAGAGCCGAACAAGAAGTTGCACCTCGACGAGTGGAGGCTAAAGGTATGTCGCTCCAATCAATTCCGTCCCGCATCCCACGCAACGAGATTATTTGGCTGACGGGAGCAGGTGGCCAACAAGCTTGAGACCTGGCCTGAGAAGGAGGGAATCAGGCGGGCTTCGATCAATAACTTTGGCTATGGTGGATCTAACGCGCACGTCATCGTCGAGGACTATCGCTCTTTCCTCGCAACACAGCACCCCAGTGGAGTGAATGGCTCAACCAATGGACGTGCCAACGGCCACAGCAATGGTGCGACCAGCGGGAACCACCACTCTACCGCCAGCAGTGAGGCAGGCGACATCACTCGCCCCCGAGTCTTCATCCTCAGCGCTAAGGACGAGAAGGCGGTCCAGGCGATGGTGAGCAACCTGAAGGACTACCTTCTCCAAGCTCGGCCTGAGGATGAAAGTGAATTCCTCGACAACCTTGCATACACACTTGGACAGCGCCGCTCTCTCTTCCCTTGGGTCATTACTTTCGCCGGAGAGAGCATCGATAAGATTGTCAAGGCTATCGACTCTGGAAGGATCAAGGCGTCCAAGGCGGGCCCGCGCCCCAGGCTGGGTTTTGTTTACACTGGCCAGGGTGCACAATGGTGGGCGATGGGCCGGGAGTTGATTGACGTGTATCCGGTCTTCAAAGCCACCCTGATGGACTGTGATACGCTTCTCAAGAAGCTTGGAGCCAAGTGGAACATGATTGGTATGTGAATCCTCCCCTTTTCTTTCAGTGTTGCACAGTACGGATTAATACTAACGGCATTGCGAACAGAGGAGCTTAACCGGGACGCTGCCACAACAAAGGTCAACGAGCTTGACTACAGTACTCCCGTATGCGTCGCCGTTCAGATTGCCCTCACCCATCTCCTTCGCTCCTGGGGAATTACGCCAGTCGCAGTCACCAGTCACTCCAGTGGCGAGATTGCGGCAGCATACGCTGCAGGTGCACTCGATCTTGCCTCGGCCATGGCCATTGTCTACGCGCGCGGTGGCCTCACCTCCGACATGAACCGTAAGCTGGCGAGGAAAGGAGGCATGATGGCGGTCGGGCTGGGTGTCGAGAGTGCCAAGAAGTACCTATCCAAGGTCACAAGCGGCCAAGTCACCGTGGCCTGCGAGAACAGCCCGAGCAGCATTACTATCTCAGGTGACGTGGTTGGTCTTGATCAGCTCGAGGGCATCCTGAAGTGTAACAACGTTTTTGCCAGGCGGCTGAAGGTTGATGCCGCATGGGTACGTGATTCTCCTCTCACTTCAGGGCAGCTCGCTGACGTTTTCCAGCATTCACACCACATGGAGGCCGTGGCCGAGGCTTATTATGCGTCCATGGACAAAAAGGTCCGTCCAGCGAAAGAGCAGCTCGACTTCACCTTTTCCTCGCCATCGACTGGTAGACGGATGCATTGCGTCGAGGAGATTGGAAGCCCGGGTCATTGGGTACACAGCCTGACAGGCCCGGTGCAATTCGTCGATGCGTTCCGCAATATGTGCTTCGACGGCACGGATCAGAGTGAGGTCGACATCGTCATCGAAGTTGGACCACATGCAGCACTGTCGGGACCCATTCAAGACATCTTGACGTTACCTGAGTTCCGAGGAGTCAGTGTCTCGTACGCTAGCTGCTTGATCCGGAAGCAGAACGCCATCGATACCATGCATTCGCTCGTCGGCACACTTCTCCGACAGGGCTACCCTGTCAATCTTGCTCCGGTCAACGCGCCATGTGGACACGACGGCATCAAAGTCCTGCATGACCTGCCGAGGTACCCTTGGAACCACCAAACGAGACACTGGGTGGAGCCGCGCATCAACAAGGCCCATCGAAACCGACTCGCTGCTCCCCACGATCTCCTCGGCTCTCTTGTTTTGGGTGGCAATCTCGCGACCCCTACTTGGCGGCACATCGTCCGCGCCAGCGACCTCCCTTGGGTGAGAGATCACCAGGTCCAAAACAACATGATCTACCCGGCTGCTGGCTACATTGCCATGGCTATCGAGGCCATGGCGTGGCAGGCTGCTCAGAACTCCGGACAGAAGGTAATTCAAGGGTACGAGCTTCGCGATGTCAATATCCTCAGCGCACTTGTGGTCCCAGAAACAAGCGAGGGGATCGAGGTCCAACTCCATCTCCGACCTTGCAATGACAAGGCACTCACCAATATTGGCTGGTCCGAGTTCCAGGTGCAATCAGTCAACAGCGACAACAAATGGACTGAGCACTGCCGAGGCATCATCTCTGTCCAGTTTTCGGCTGCAGAGGGTAGCTCCACGCATTGGGCAACTTCAGACATGGGTTGGTATCTCAACCAACCGGCTGCCGAGTCTGACTACAGAGTCCGGATCGACCCGCAGGACATCTACTCGGGGCTACGGTCCGGCGGCATCAACCATGGACCCATCTTCAGGAACATTAAGTCTATTCGCGCCAGGAAGCAACAGTCTTGTGTCACCTTTCTGATTGCCGATTCGGCCGCAAGCATGCCCAAGCACCATCAGCACCACCACGTCATCCACCCCACAACGCTTGACTCGGTCTTCCAAGCGGCTTACACCACGGTTCCGGGGGCAGGAAGCGCAGCGGATGCACCCAAGGTGCCGAGATCTATCAGCAAGCTCTGGGTAGCGCATGACATTGAGAAACAAGCAGGACATCGCTTCCGAGCTTATGCCAACCTCGGCCACCTCGATTCCCAGACCATGACGACCAATTTGTCCGTCTTCGATGCATCAGTTGAACCGGATAACTGCCATAAGAAGCCACCGGTAGCCATTGATGGCCTCGTCTGCCGGGGTATCGGCAATGCCCCAGTTCTAGACACTGTGTCATGGGAGAAGGAGAAGTTTGCCACTGTGAAGTGGGCTCCGGACATCACCTTCATCAAAGACGCCTTTATCAAGAAACAGCTTGGCAGCCATCTGTCGACCAAGGAAGCAGAGGCCCTCATGGACTTGCGCCAGGCTTGTCTCCTCTACATCTACGAAGCCCTCCAGGAACTGTCCTCCACTGACTTGCGAATGCTCGAATGGTATCACAAGAAGTTCTACATCTGGATGAGGCTTCAGGCTGAGCTGGCGCGAACGAACGAGCTGGCACCAGACAGTAGCACCTGGGTCAAAATTGGCCCCAAGAAACGGGCCGCCCTCCTCCAAAGGGTTAGGGCGGACAGCGCCAACGGCGAGATGGTCTGTAAGCTCGGTCCGCATCTCGTCTCCATCCTTCGGGGCGAGATTACTGCGCTCGAACTCATGATGGAGGAGAATCTCCTGTCCAAGTACTATATCGACGGCTTGAAGTGGGGTCGGGCAAACGAAAAGCTCGCGGAGTTGGTCAGACACTATGTCCACAAGAACCCCCGGGCGAAGATGTTGGAGATTGGTGCTGGCACCGGTGGCGCAACTCGCCACATTCTCAACGCCATTGGCGCTAGCGACTCTGGTCAAGGTTCCGCTGTTGCCAGCTACGACTTCACCGACGTGTCTTCTGGCTTTTTTGAGGCTGCCAAGGACAAGTTTCAAGACTGGCAAGACGTTATGCGCTACAAGAGGTTAGACATCGAGCAGGATCTGGGAAAGCAGGGCTTCGAGGATGGGGCATACGATGTTGTGGTTGCGTGCCAGGTGCTGCATGCCACAAAGTCGATGCACCACACAATGAACAACGTCAGGAGGCTGCTGAAGCCTGGTGGGAAACTGTTTCTCATGGAGACGACACAGGATCAGTTGGATGTTCAATTTGTCTTTGGGTTTCTCCAAGGCTGGTGGCTCAGTGAGTTCGATATTTCCATCCACATTGCGCTCGTGCTAACGTAGAGTCCCTTTAGGCGAGGAGGAGGAGCGAAAGTTCAGCCCATCTCTTACAGTTCCAATGTGGGATCGTGTTCTCCACCGAAGCGGATTCCGTGGGGTTGAGACCGAGGTTCGAGATTGCGACGACAACGAGCTCTATGCTTTCAGCGTCATATCATCCACAGCTTCCGCGGACTACCCTGTTTTCGATTTCGACATCTCTTTTGTCACCTCCAGCAATGACGCCCCGAGCATTTGGCTAGACCAGCTTCGAGTCTCGATCGGTCTTTTGACATGCACCGTTCCGACAATTCAGAGCCTTGAGGAGGCAACCATCGACAGCCACACCGTGTGCGTTTTTGTTGACGATATGGATCGTCCCATCCTTGCCAGCTCATCGGCAGTCCAGTTTGAGAAGCTCAAGGCTATGTGCACATCGTCGAAGGGGCTGCTATGGCTCACTCGGGGTGGGGTAGACAAGTGTGAACAGCCCCTTGCTGGTCTTGCAGCCGGGTTTCTCCGGTCTCTCAGACAAGAGTACGGCGGCAAACGTCTCGGCACCCTCGACCTCGATCCCTCCCAGTCTCCTTGGACCGTCGAGTCTGTTCAGACAATCGCCGATGTCTTCAGAAAATTTTTCGACTATTCGGCCGATGGAGAAGCTAACGACTTCGAGTTTGCCGACAGAGACGGCGCGGTCCATGTCCCGAGATACATCAAGGACGTTAGCCGGAATCAATCTCTTTTCTGCCAAGCTCGCGAGAATACACTCCAATTAGAGCCTTTCCTTCAGGCGGACCGACCTTTGAAGCTCACCATTGGCACCACCGGGCTGCTCGACACTCTCGCATTTGATGATGATCATGGCGCTCTGGAGCCACTCCCCAATGATTTTGTCGAGATTGAGCCCAAGGCATTTGGTGTCAACTTCCGCGACGTCATGGTGGCGATGGGTCAGCTCAAGTCTCGCGTGATGGGTTACGACTGTGCAGGGATTCTCCGTCGCGTCGGACCTGTGGCGTCCAAGAACGGCTACAAGGTCGGCGACAGAGTCTCAGTTCTGCTCAGGGGTCACTACGCAAGCCGCACTCGGGTGCACTGGACGAGCGCCGTTGCGATACCTGACAGTATGAGTTTCGAGGTGGCAGCTTCGCTACCCACCCAGTACGTGGCGGCATATGTTTCGCTGTATGATACGGCGAGACTGGAGAAGGGTGAAACTGTTCTCATCCACTCCGGGACTGGAGGCGTCGGTCAGGCTGCGATCATGTTATCGCAACGAGTTGGTGCTGAGGTGTTCGTGACGGTGGGATCCGAAGAGAAGCGAGACTTTGTCATGGATCGGTTCGGGGTCCCGGCGGATCACATCTTTTCGAGTCGCGACACCTCATTTGCCCCCGGCGTGATGGCCATGACTGGAGGCAGGGGAGTAGACGTCGTGCTCAACTCGCTTGCTGGGAATCTGCTCCAAGAAAGTTTCAACTGTCTCGCTCCATTCGGTCGCTTTGTCGAGATTGGCAAGAAGGATCTAGAACGGAATAGCAGCCTCGCTATGGAAGCATTCACGCGTGCTGTTTCGTTTTCCAGCATTGACATCATTGCGCTTGGGGAGCAGAGACCGACACATGCAAATCGGGTCATGAAGGACATTGTGAGGTTGGTCAGCGAGCAAGAGATCAACCCCGTCCATCCGATCAGTGCCTACCCCATCTCCGATGTTGAGAAAGCTTTCCGGCTCATGCAGGCTGGCAAACACATGGGAAAGATTATCTTGGCTGTCTCGCCCGAAACTCTGGTTCCAGTAAGTTCAGTTTGCGGCACGTTGGGTGAGAGACTCTAACTTCATGGCCAGGTAATCCAGCGGCAGCCATCAGCAAAACTTCGTCCAGACGCGTCATACATGGTTGTCGGCGGCTTCGGCGGCATCGGTCGGTCGGTCTGCCGTTGGCTAGTGGAGCGAGGGGCCAAGAATCTGGTCATCATCTCACGAAGTGCAGCCCGCAAGGACAGAGTCCAGTCCCTCCAGGCAGAGCTAATGGAGTCTGCCGAGGGCGTGAAAGTTACTGGCATTGGTTGTGACATTGCGAATCTGAAGCAGTTGACAACTCGGTTGGACGAGTATCATCAAAGCGGAGGGCCAAGGATCAGGGGAATCATTCACGGAGGGATGGAGCTGAGAGTAAGTTTAAGATGCATGAGACTTGGAATGAGCCCGTTTGCTGACCTGATGATTGCAGGACTCAATCTTAGAGCACATGTCTCTTGAGGACTACAAGGCTGCTCTCAACCCAAAGCTTGATGGAAGCTGGAATCTGCATCGCTATTTTGGTAAAGCCGGCGCCCTCGACTTCTACATCATGCTCTCGTCTCTCATCGGAGTCTTCGGTCTTGCCAGTCAAAGCAACTATTCGGCGGGTGGCGCATACCAGGACTCTTTGGCCCAGCACCGTGTGAGTCAGGGTCTCCCAGGCGTGTCCATTGACCTCGGTGTCGTGAAATCCGTCGGTTATCTCGCAGAAACTGAGTCGGACAAGACGGTTGAGACACTACACCGTCACGGCTTTGCATCGCTCAGCGAAGACGACGTTCTTGCAGCAATCGGCTCCGCCATCATCACTCCATTTGCAGGACAGGTCACACTTGGTATTAACACTGGACCCTCACCTCACAGTGACCAGTCCCCGCTTGCTCGAGATAGGCGGTTCTCAGCCCTCAAGTACCAGGAAACTGGGACCAGCAGCTCGGCAAAGGCAAGCAACACCGGAGCCGGGGATCTTGCAGCAAGCATTGCTGGGTCTTCGAGCTTTGAGGAAGCAGTGTCAGCCATTATCACGGGCATCTCAAAGAAGCTAGTCGACATTTTCATGATCGCCGAGGATGAGGTCGTTCCCTCCAAATCCCTCGCCGAGTTCGGCGTCGACTCGTTGGTCGCAGTCGAGCTGCGCAACATGCTCGCCCTGAAAGCTGGAGCTGAGCTATCGATTTTCGATATCATGCAGAGCGTCTCGCTTACCGCGCTTGCTACCACGGTTGCATCCAAGAGCAGCCACCTTGATCCTTGTCTGTTGTCGGGCTGAGCGTTTCGCGATTGTCTTTTGCTTCTTGGCGTTACACACGGGTGACCGGAGGCGGGTAGGGTATCTTTCCTAGTATTTGCAATCTTTTCCCCGTGTTACGTTGGACTTCAGAGGGCGGTGGGGACTTGTTATTGGTCAATTTAGGGCCATGGCGCGAGGCATCTTTCTTCGGGATGTTTCTTTGGCTTCCACGTGTTTGCTGTTCCTGGTCCTTGGGGGTTGGGTATTGGTCCCTATTCTTGGAGTTTTTCTGTCCAACATCTGCCGAGTTTTGAGCGCTTATTTTCAAGGTTGCCTGGCTTGTGGCTTGCATCGATTGGGTTTTGGTGTTATGTTGGGTGGTGCATCATGTCTTAGTTTGTGTTTTCTTGGTTCCTGGAATAGTTTTCTGAGATAGATCACAATCTTCGTTCCATTTTCCGTGTCCCTCCCCTGGCTGGCTTGATAAACCTCATGCACCCCTGTGACACATCCTGCGGAAAGAGCTCTGAAGACGCTGATCCTTTCTCTATGTGAACGTCCGCATGGCGGCATCATGATCAGGGAGCCGTCCCGCAAGCCACAAGCGTGGGCTTATCCCCCTCCAGAACAAAAGCGGGTAAATTCCACCTGTCATGTTGAGCTACCCAATCTACGGCTTCAGTGCCGAAAATGTCTGTGTAACGGAGGCGTCCAAACAACTCCAATGCCCACACCGAGCATTGTTGTTGGAGAACACCAGGAGAAAAAGCACGCCAAAAAGAACCTTGCGCTAAATGGGCCGCGCTGCGCTGGCTGTGTTGGCCTCCTGGGCCGCAGCTGGGTCGCATCTGGGCCGCAAAGCCGTAAACTCGCATCTGCAGTACCACCACGCTTTTTCCCTTCCCGTCTTTTTTTCTGTGAGCTGCACACCGCCGCCCGCCCGGCCGAGTTGGCAGCCCACAGACAGCCCGGCCACTTGGAATCCGTCCCGCTGGATGTCTTGGTACCTGTCCAATGAGGGTTTGTGATCATCGTTGGCATTTTCCCGTTTGGGGAGGTGCAGAAGCGCTTGTGCGACGTGGATGGCGCAAGGGCAACAAGAGGAGAGGGGCCTCCTCAGGTTCAGGAAGGGGGAACTGGGAGGGATGGGAAGGGTAATAAGACTTCCTGCTAAAAGTACATAACGTGCGAGTCCGAGCAGAAAGAACAGGAAGTTTCGTGGGCGGTAATGATGTGAAGATTTGGTATGCAAAACTGTTTGTGGTATCTAGAATTCATTGCAATCGTGGTACATACTCTGGCGTAAAATCTCGTCCCTCCAGCACACACAGGTGCTCTCTAGCAAGATTGTTGAAGCTCTGCATCTTAGTCAATACATCGATGCAGGACTGTCTGTCAAAGTCCAAACCCGGCCCACCGTCGCACCCCAAAAGTTGAAACCCCCCGGTCATGACCTCAATCTCATCTCGTGCTAGGTTCTGCTGTGCTGTAAGGCGTGACGCACCGAAGAATATCGCTAGGGGTAAGAAGATGTGGGCCTAGTCAACAATTGTTAGCAAACTGGTCTTAAACAGAGCGGGTGGCGCAAGCCCGCGCGAGCGCCGTGTGAGGATTCTCACTTTAAAGTACCCAACGTTCTCCTGTGTCTTTGAAAGCAGAGCAATTTCCTGTGCTGCTCTTACCGCTCGCTGTGTGTAATTTGCAACTGTTTGGTGATTTTGTTGCTGCGTCTCAAATCCCTCGACAATATTGGCTAAGTAAATGACCGTGGTTTGAGCTAGCAAGAAGGAAAACAGCAGCATGGAGTCTGTAATAGCAGACGCGACTGGATAGCTTGCTGACAGAACTTCGAGTCGTCTGTTGAGTAAACCATCCAGCCATTCGTGGCGAAGCCAAAAGTCCAAGGTTGCATTGCCATACGCCCTCTCGACTTTTGAAACCTGAGAGTGGGACATTGCGCGCCCGCAAATCGTGACCAAGATGGCGCATTCCGCCAACGGAGAGAAAAGAGCGTGATCGTTTGATGCGACTGCCTCGGAAAGGAAGCAAACCTGGATAGGATGGCCTCCTTGGAATGCCATCTCTGGTGAAGGGAGTCGGGTGCATATCTGTTGGTTGTTAGCAAAGGAAGCCTCCTAAGTCGCGGGGTTACTCACCACCTCTTCAACTAGCGTCAACGGCCAACGGCTCCTCATACAGATAAACCTGTCAAGGCAGTAGGCCACCCAAAAAGTCCGCCGCCTCTCCTCGACGAGTACTGCGTCCTCTCCATCGAACCGGTTCCCTGGACTGTCGATCTCATGAAGCTTTGCGAGTTGAACAAGCCGAAATGCCCTGCCAGCGCTGACCCAGCCTCGACGATAGTTAGCGCGAGCGAACTCGTAGTATGCAATGAGCAGCCACGCCTGCACCTGCTCGATGCGGACCACACCCATGTCGTCCTCCATCATGTCGAGGTCCTCAAGCATCTGCCGTGTCTCGTTGTACATGGATGTCCTGAGGCTTTCGAATTGGGAGGAGAGCGCCATGGCCAGCGTCCACATGGCGTACTGCAGACATAATTGATGACTGTTACCGCCATCACTGGAGGTGCGGCGGGACTGGGCGAAATAGCGTGACTGATTGAAGATGGGAACATTGGGATGAACCCGGTCAAAGTAAAGCTGATCTCTGTCACATGACAGTTAGCTCTGTAATGGGGATGCGCAGCAAGGGCGGGGCGAATATACAAGTCTGCACGCATGAGGTCGTCAACCAACGTCCGCTGCGGTGGTGACTGGGGTGATGGAGGGAACTTGAAGGGTGGCAATGGTAGGGGAGCGGCGGCAGGAGTAGTAGGAGGCATGTGGACGTGGATCTCGTTGTCCCAGAATTGCCTCTCGGGGGGTGTTGGAAGATGAGGTGGCTCGCCGTCTGGTGCGGGAGCGAGAAGGGGCAAGTCGTCTAGGACCGCCATATCCGGGTCGCCAATGATGAGATGTTCTCCTGTCTGGTCGAGACTGAGTCGCCGCTCTAGTGCCACTGCAGACAGCTTCAGTGAAGATACTCCGAGGCGGTGGAAACTCCAGCTTACCGATGCGACTCCGCAACGCCTTCAGATCACCCTTCTTCGGGCCGCGGGCGAGACGGTTGTGGTTGACCTCGCATGCGATTCCGGCATCTGCGCAGGTACCACATTGTGGTCGCTGGCGGTCGCCTGTGGCAAACGTCAGCCCAGCTGAAGTCGGGGGAGCGAGAGTCATCTCACATCGTAACTTGCGCTTTCGACACTCCTCACAGGCCGACCCCGGTAGCTGTCTCGGTTGACCGGTGGCGCCGTCACCTTTGCTAATGCTGCCCGTCCGCCGTGAGATGGGCATTGGAATTTTTGTTCGAGAAGCGGTGTATGTGTGAAGGAAGGGCAGGATTGCAAATCACGTTGGTTATATCGTCCCATGGACATGTGTCCGCCAATCTTGGCTATCGGGACGCAGACCCGGGGGCAGATTCGGTCCGTGTGTGTGACAAGTGCAGCTGATGCCGACCACAGTGCATGGACAAGTAGGAAATGCCTAGGTAGAAGATGGAGGGGTACAGGCCGGGACCTCGAGCGCCTCTCTTTGGCCGTCACGGAGGGAGACGGCAGGAACATTTGGCATGGGAATGTGAGATGGGTCGATAACCTGTTGCTCCTTCCCCCAACATTTCAGGTGTGGTTCGCGGGATGCCAACCAACCACTGATCCTGGCTCCGTCATATTCCGCACTGGCTAGTTCCGTCTTGCTGCCCCTTCTGCCCCTGCCTTGGACATCTGAGGTGCGCGCCGGCCCCATCCAGCCACCGATCTCCCACACTGATCCCACGATGGCGACTGGAGTAATCCCTACCTATGGGGGCCGGGGGCACGGCTGGAGAGCCCTGTCGGGGCGGCGGTGGGAGCTGATGTGCAGCAAGGATGCGCCGAATTGCGGTCGCGCATCTTATCCGCCAGCGCCGTGATCGGCACTGCTGCACCGCATCGGGATGGCCAAAAGCAACCCAAAAGGCAACACCTCCACCACCAAGCGCTCAATGCGTCGGCCGAACGAACCGGGAGTCCCCGCTTTGGGCTTGGGGTGTCTTGGTTTCATCCTCGGTGCTGCTTTGAAGCGCAAACTCCTCCATCTTGTCTGCAGAGCATTTCCACAAGAGGAACGTGAACCCTCCTGGACAAGTCCCGTCAATCAAGGTATTTCCTTATCGACTGAGATCTCACTTGCTGATGATCGCTCAATAACCTAATCGGTCGACGCTACTTGACTGCCGTGTCCCCCTCCGACCTCTCCTCCCGCGCCGCCCACCCAGCTCTCAACACAGTGGTCGCCGATCAGGTCTTAGAGGGTTACCTTGCAGCCGAGATCCTGGATGCCTTTGGCTCCTGTTTCCCCACCACCACCGCAACAATGAGCAATTCCATCAATCCGAGTTTTCGGACCCAGCTGACCGGGAATAATACCCCGTAAATCTGATTGCTCTCCACAGATGCTCCTCTGCGATCGAGTGTGAGCAAAAATGTGAACCGTAGGCGTTTGGTACGACGACCTGGCGTATGGTAAGTGACTAGGCAGCCCCCAGGCGGAGGCATTGCGGGAGTGGCTAACGCCACGGCGTGCTAAAGGAAGTGATATGGGAGTCTGGCCGTTCAAATGCCCGCCCCGGTTCGGACCGTCTCCCCAGTGGTGTGTGATGTTCAGGTTCTCACCACTATCGTTCGTCTGTTCCCCTCTCGACACGCAGAGGTTGCTAAAAAGTGTAGATCATCCGGCCGGCATGAGCTCCATCACATACCCAGACCGATCGCAGTCGTTCTGGTGTGGCTGTTTGAGACATATGCCAACACTTGTTCCGTCCAAGAGGTAGTCATGGGTGTGTAATTCCGCCTTCACGAGGTCAGCCAGGCGCTACCATTGGTAGCCCCATCCTGGTTTCTCTCTTGGTTTCCCATTCGGAAGCAGTTCCGCCCCATACCACGGCCAATGGTGACTGTTCCACGCCAGTTTGGCTTGGTAGGTATCTGAGACCTACATGATATGTCATCGAGTGTCCCTCAAAGACGTCGGGCAAAACTCGGAGACACTGAAACTGCCACGACAGCTTGCACCGTATGCCATCCCATCGCCATACATCCATGGTCTGGCCTCCCGCTGATCGGCTCACCGGGTTCGGAAGATGTTCTGTTTCGGTTCTAGTATCCTTAGGGTGTTGAGAGGACTGGCGAGGCGAAACCGGGGCCGGGACTGGGCCTAGAGGCCGGACGGTCGTCTAGGGACGGACGCGGGGTGGCAGCGCCAACAGAAGTCGAATAAAGATTTATGCCCGTAGTTGGCAACGGGAAGGAGGAGGGGGTGGCGTAGGGTGGCGGTGGCAGCAAAGACGCAGTGCCAGGATGTCTGTAGGATGGTGCCAGTGGAGCAGATTTCTTATCGGGGGTCGGGTAGGGAAGGGGGGCGTGAGGCGAACAAGAAGATTCCTCCCGAAGAAAGCATCAGAGGTGCCTGGACCGCTTGCCAAAGAATAGAAAGAGAAAGACGACTGAATGTCAGGAAGAATTGAGGGCGTTTGAATGCCTGCCTCCTCAGATGCAGCGCTTTCCTTGTGGTTGAAACGTCTCTAGTTAGGCCCTATCAGATGACCAGTTGATAGTTTGACCATCTGTGAAGTTAGGAAAGTGCCATCCTTTTTATTGAAATGAATGTCCGGTTTCCCACCCAGGTGCCTCATTTTCTCCTGGTGACTGGCCAGTGTTCCAAATACAGCTTTCTCGATTTTCCCTTGCCCGAGCGCGGGATAGAGCTGGGGGCACATCTGGACATACGGAACCAAGGCCCCTCAGTTGAATCGTAATAAGTATAGAACGTCCAGGTTGGACTAGAAGCCGCACCTTGGTCTATGCTTGGTGGGCAGCTTGTTTGCCTTTGAAGCTCCTCTGTCTATCGCCACTGAACGCAGTTGAGGTCCCGGCAACGCCAGCCACTAGGTATAGCCTATGCTATATTGTTGATTGTTCCAAGTGCTAGCTAACATGAACAAAAAGCCATCATGCAAGGTTTCGTCAACCTTTATGTACCATCCGTGAGGATTTGGACTTGTTCTATTTCAGTTGACCAATGTCCCTTCAACATTATGTTCAGGCCATCTATTTTGTCAGAGACTTGCAGCGCCGAAATATCAATAAACTGTGCCTAGAAGGAAGATGCTATCTCTGAGAGTGTATGTGTGCAGACGGAGTTTTGCGGGTTTTGCTCGTCTATTCTCTTCTCTTCTCCTTTGACATCACAGGGTCCCGTTACTCGCAAAGCCTTCTTTCGAAGGAAAGTTCGTCTGCCCGCAAAAAAAAAAAAAAACCCTTGCCTCTTTGTAACCTCGGTGTCCGAAAAAGAATTCAATATGGACTTTGCGCCGGCGCCGGCTCCTCCTCCACCCCCAGCCTCGACCTCTGCATACGCTAAGTCTTCAAGCCCTCTTTTGATGTCATCTACGTCTATATCCTAGTCATTTAACCGTTTCACGCTTTTCAGATGGCCCGTTTACTTTGAACGATGGGTGTTACGGATGGGCTTGGTGGTGGTTTTGGTGTCTGTTGCCTGAAGTATGGTGATGTTGTGTTGGATCGTGATGTGGTGAGGGGGATGAGTGGGCTGAGGGCGGCTTTCCTTTTGAGAAGATATTCATCTTTTGTCTGGGGGTTAGGTTCTTTTTTTCTCTTTGGTGGGGGTTGGACGCACCGTCGAAATAATAGTACGCCCGCCTTTTTGTGAGAGGCATCCCCAGTATCAAATATCAAAATGACACCTCTGTCGGGTCCCTTGATACCCTCTGATTGTATAAAGTCTGGGGCAATATTTTGTAGCGCTGCCCGAAGTAGTACGGTCCGTGCATTGCCGGAGGGATGCCGGCAGAGAGCCGGGCCCAAAGCCAATTCACCCGGCCAGAAATCCCGGCTCCTGCAACGGGGCATGGACCCCCCTGGACGCGCAATCCTCGCAAATTGTCCTCGACCTCCCCCGACTCCCCAGACGAACATGCAGACCGATTGACCAGCGACACGTACGTCAAGAGCGGTTGCGTGCCTGTACGACGAGAACCGACGTTGCGACCGACCGATCCAGCTGCCGACCGCGATCCCCCGCCCGGCTTGGCCGATATCGCAAAATGGCATCCCTCTCGTCACTGCCCCCCGAACTGATCGGCTTTGTGATTGGTCACCTCGACCGACTCCGAGACCTCTCGTCCCTCGCGCGCGCCGATCGAAGGCTATACAATATTGTGGATTCGGCGCTGTACAAGCGGATCGTTGTTGCGGGCGATGCGTGGCCCCTGGCTTGGGCTGCGCATTGCGGTATCGCTGGAACGTTGAGAAAGGTCCTTGACGCTGGGATATCTCCCGACTACGACTTTGTGGACAGTCTGCCGATTGAGGATTGGAGAAGGGTCAATGCGACGGCGAAGCAAGCGCAAGCACCCAGCGAGGATGCTCACACGCTGTGCAATACCGAAGACACCGAGCCGACGACAAAGGGCTCCCCCGAGACCGACGCCAGCGACCATGCTGCGACCGTCACCACAACCCAGCCCTCAAGCAACTCCAACCCAGATTTCTGGCACGACTGGGATCGCGATTCGGACGTCTCGATGGAGGATTCTATCTCGCTCCAGAGCGACGCGTTATCTATCCCGGCCGACCATGCCCACGGCAGCGTCGTCGAGGTGCCCGCTGGTCGCGTCATCGTACGAAGCTACAACGCCCTACACCTTGCTGCTCAATCCGGCCACAACAATATCATTGAGATACTGCTGGAATATGGCGCGTCCCTGACCAAGTCGTGTATCCATATCTGCGAGTGTGCGCCTCTCTACGGGCTCCTGAACGCCGCTGAAGCCCCCGAGCCTGATCCGCACACTCCTTGGACTGCGTTGCATATTGCCATCTGTCACTCCCGGCCCGAGACTGCTATGCTGTTGTTGCGCAGGGGCGCCTCTCACCTGATGGAAGCCGACGACGTTGACAACTCGGGGCAATGCGCGACCGCTCTCCATCACGCTGCCGCGGTGGGGCTGTCTGATCTCGTCCGGTACCTGGTGGACAACAAGATCCAGCCGGACGTTGATGTTAGGGACGGCAAAACTCTGACCCCATTCTACCACGCATACGCCGAGCGCCGCTGGGACTCGACGGTGCCTCTTCTTCTGACGCTGGGGGCTGAGATCAACGTCGACACCAAGCTGTTTCTGCCATATGCCACCATCACCCCGCTCGGCGAAGCGTGCCGGCTTGGCCATTTTGATGCAGTTGATCGGCTTCTGGACCTGGGCGCGAACGCAAACCACGGGTTCATCGCGACGCAGACAGGCGGCGGGCTGTCGCCTCTCCATATGTGCTGTATGCCTTCTGCCATGCCGGCACACAGGGAGACATCTCCCAAGGCTCTCTTCTCCAAAGCCGCGACTGATGAGGCACGTATGAGGACGATCCACAAGCTCGTCTCCAAAGGCGCGCTGATCAACGACAGGGACTGTGGAGGAGACACACCGCTGATCGCCGCTGCCCAGTACCACAACAACCCCGCCTTGCAGGCTGTCATTACCGCTGGTGCGAACATTCATGACCGCAACGCCGGCGAGCGGAATGCGTTGATGCAATCTGTCTTGGGGCCTCGAAATCCCGTCGGCGCTATCCAGCGGAGTCCCGAAGTGCTCGCTCGTACGATCCGTGTGCTAATTAGTGGCGGCGCCCGGCTGGACGAGACCGACGGCGAGGAAAACACCCTTCTCCATCTCATCTTTAAGGGAACCACCACCCTCCACTCGACGCAGAACTCGACCCTGCGCGTTCTCCTGGCCGTTCCGGGTGCCAATGATCTCTGTCGTGTCAAAAACAGGGACGGCCAGACGCCGTTGCAGGTCGCGTTCCGTGCTCGTAACCTAGGAGCCTGTGACATACTCGTTCGCAGGGGCTGCCTTGGGAAGGGGCTGTTGAAGGACGACCTCGTTGCCATGTTTGCCGATGCGCTTACGAGCCCGGGTGATCAAGACACGATCGACTATGTGCTCGACCTCGATCTCGACGGCGTTCTCGCTTCAGACCCGACACTTCTCACAAATCTCGCTGCCAAGAATCGGTACACTGCGATGCGCGCTGCTCGTGCCCTGGCGCAACGGGGTCTCTCCTAGTGTAGCAACCGGTCCTTCATGCTGTTGGACGCAACACTTTGATGTTCACCATTCCTTGTTTGCTCTACTTTGGATATCCCGTCATCAGACTTGCGATAATACCCGAACCTTAGATCTTCAAATTTTATTAGGACCATCTTGTATCAAGATGCTCCCAGCTGTACACTTTTCTCAGCCTTCTTTGTACATACGCTTCCTCATATCCTTATCTCCAACTCAATCGCCAATTACTTGCCCAAAACAGGCGACCAATCCTGCTTCCTGATCCACTCCTCGAGACTCGTCATCGGACACTCAATCCCCTTGGCCCTCAGATCCTTGGCCGTCAACAGCTCCATCCCACCATCATACCCCGGCTCATCCGCATACTGATACATCCACGCCACCTCAATGCCCGTATCCGTATCCTCAGTATCCGCCACCATCTCATCGAAGCTAACCTGCTTATAAGTCACCCTAGCACCCGTCACCTCCCCGAAAATCCTAATATACTCCCCAAACCCAACCGTGCTTCCCTCCGCCATGTACGCGCCCCCAGGCGGCATCTGCGAAACAGCATACACGAAATTACCCGTGTCGCCGTTCACATCCAGGTGCGGAATCGGCTTATCCTCCCTTGTCGGAAACCGCATCTGGAACGACCCATCATCCAGCTTCTTGAAGTAACTCCCCGGCAGAATTCTCCAGGACGTCATGAAATACCCCGTATGAACACACGACATCTTCTTGGCCAGCTCCGGGTATTGTTCTTCGACATATGTGGGGAAGACTTCGGCCTTGCTATCAAAGTGGTACAGCTCGGTGAACTTGCCACCGCTGCACTTGCCTGCGTGCGAAAGGGTGGATACGATGAAACCGTTCTCGTCGAGGGAGGAGATGGTGGCGGCAGCGGCGTCGGCGATGTTCTTGCCCTGTTTGAGTTCCACGTCGTAGGCGTACCGTCTGCATGAAATCCCGGCGGCGGCTGCGGCGGCGCGACAGTCGGGGCGGAAGAAGGGTTCCCAGTATTGGGTTACAGAGAAGATGAGGTTCGCGCCGGCCAGGGCGGCGGTTATGGATGCCGGGTCGTCGATTTCGGTCTGGACCAGCTCTACGCCGAGGGAGGCGAGCTCTTGGGCGGCCTGGGAGGCTGGATTCCGGGTCAAAGCCCGGACGTGGTAGCCTGCGGCCAGGAAACGGCGGGCGACGGAGCCGCCTTGGTTGCCGGTCGCGCCGATGACGGCGATGGTCTTTTTGGGGCCTGCCATGGTGTTGTGATCGGAATTGTGGTGGAGAGTTGAGGAGGAGAGAAAAGGGTGGTGGAGGCGGTAAAAGCACCGGAGGAGAAGGTGACATGAGATATGGAGCTCTTTGAGAAGCCCCTCACCTCCCAACCAGGGGTCGGGTATGACGGAAAGATTTTCAGAAATTTCATGGACCGCATGAAATTATTTCTAAAACGGCCGACCCATGAAACGAAACTGAAAGTGGGGTTAGGGTTATAGCTAAAGGGGAACCCGGTGAGGGTTATGCCTACCTGGAGCAGTGGGGTCACGGGGGTGAACACATAACCCTAACCCCTTGAAATTTCGGTTTTCAGAAACAGAAGGGGCCTGAAATTCGAAATTCAGAAATATCTTCAAGTGAAACGAAATTTCCGACCCCTACTCTCAACCGCGAGATGGGCATGGCGCCGTGAGAGTTGGGCGGGGACCTTTCCGCGACCCGGTTATGGACCCACTTAACCGGGGCCGTCCCGCGCTATCGGTATCGGTTTGTCATGGATCATGGGAGAATGGCGGTCAGCTGGGAGGTTTGGCTTTGATAACGACGAGGGAGGTTGAGCGACGTGGGGATGGTCTTCGGGCATTTGGCGGTGGTGATGGTGGCGCGTCAGGGACGAAAGCTCGGAGTCAATGGACGAGCCCCAAAGCCTTGCTCAATTCTCCTGCGGGCAGTATGACGCCTTATCTACACGGCCTGGGTATTGCAAATGATGGAAGTCGTGCCGGGGGCACTCCCATTACATCGGCAGTTGGGCTTTGTGGGGCTTTGGCTTGGTCTATCACCCAGTAAACTTCAGCTCTCTTGATGATGGGATGCGCATGGGCCGAGATACCAACCAACTGGTCGGCATCTCTGTTTGCTCTTCAAAGAAAGGGAATTCCGGGGCTCTGAGATGGACTGTGGAGCTTTGCCCTGAGCTGGCGCATTGTTGAATTGAGGCAAAGGAAAGGGGTCTATAATCTGCTTCACACTACCACTTTTGTTCGCTCTATCCCACAAATTATTTAAACTTAGGGTCAACGACGCGAGCGACACTCTGCAACGAGAGCAAGCAAAGATGCGAAGGGTCGTGGTAAAGTCACTGGAAGTTGGTGCCTCTCGCTGAGCACCTTGCCGGGTAGCGACTTCCTCTGCAACATCCAAATTTGTGTGCAGCTCCCTTGTCACCTCGAGCAATATTAGGTGCCTATTGGCGAGCACCCCTTTTTCCCAAACACTCTTCACAAAAGAAACGCCAAGGACTTTCACCTATTCCTCCCCGATCCTTACATCTCCCATCTCCTTCACCACCTCTCGGAGAGACCAATCTCAGCTTTTCAACCTAACAACATACCCTTTTGCACTCTTCATCACCTCTTTCAACGCTTTTATCCAAACAAATAACCCCAAAATCACTTCCAAAGTACCACATTTGCCTCAGTCTTCAACTCACATCAACGGATCTTTCCCCCTTTCCCAAGATATCCAGGTGCCTCCTTCCTGTTCTTTCAGATTACAGGGTCTTCTCCCATTTATATCTTTGACTCTTTTTAAACCTCCTCTCCTAACCCCTTTCCAAACTCCCTTCTTCAAACCTCCTCTCTCGCCATTCAGCCACCAGGCTCGAGGGTAGCAACTTCAACAAGTCTCAAGAAACAACAGCCTTCCATCAGAGACTACTGAGCCTTCTCGTCTTCCACTTTTAGTTTCAATTCTTTACCGTTCCATCCTTCGGTTTGTCGGGTCAGTAACTACGACGGCTGTCCTCTTCCTCTACGAATTCGTTCCAACAGGTAAGCTCACAAGCTTTTCCTTCATTCGAGCGACACAGCGCTAGTGAGGAGGAATTGCTTACTCTTGACAGGTCTCAAACGCTAACCAGGATCTCGATCAGCAATGGCTTTGGTGTGCGGCGAGGCGCCCGTGGCCTCCGGACTCTTTGAAGACTCCAGCGGTGAGTCTAGCGATTGGGGTTCCACCACCAAGAATCTAGACTTTCAAGCCGACCCTGTGGGTGACGATGACTCTGATGCGGGCGGGAGCCAGACCGACGAGGCCGAAGAGGAGGAAGATGGAGCAGATTCGAACAAATACCTTTCCCCGATTCCTAAACCCGAAGGCGGCGTGGATTCTGTCAAGAGAGAAGCTTCGAATATAGCTCCCTTTGTCGCTTTCGGCTTCCCTGATGATGGAGACTCCAGCAGTGAGTCTAGCATTCGAAGCCCCACAATCAATGGCTCTGACAATGGGGTTTACACTGGACCTTACGATGACTCCGATGTCTCCAATATGAAGCAGGGCAGTACAGACAGAGATCACACAGATTCGAACAGCCTTTTTGGCCCAACTTCCCAACTCGAGGATGGTGCGGACTCAGACAATGGAGCAAGGTCAAATTCGCGGCCCACCCTAGATTTCGACTCTGGAGACGACTCGGACGGCGAGTTTGGCAGCACCGGTGGGCTCTTTCTACCATCCCTACAGCCCAAGGACCAGCTCATGTCAAGCTCGGACACAGGTGAAGACGCTCCTCCAGCCCCACCTCGTGTCATCGCTGGCGTCATGTCACCGTCCCCTGCACCTACCCCTAGGGATCCTTCTCTCCTTTGTTCTAGTGGCGGTACTTCATCCCCACCCCCTTTGGGTGAAGCCGAGCCATACATATATGAAGTAGTTCTCTGGGGGAGGGACGAGCAGAATCAAGAAGACCACCCAGACGTCAACGTTTGGTTGGTAGAGACGATGGTATACATCAAAGGTGTGAAAGCATGGTTCAGGAATGGCTGTCTTGAACTGCATGACCTTTGTCGCCGTTACGACAAGCGAGTTTTGATGGAAATCATTGACACGGCGACCACGGGAGGCTTTCGAAAAGGGCGGGCTCTGATCAAGACGCACATGCCCATTACACCATCGAAGCCTGAAGGTGGTTATCTGTACAGGATCATTCACGACGGGACTGATGACATCGATGGAACTGAGCATTAGGGGCTCAAGGCGAGAGGCTCCGGGAAGATCGAGACAGATCCGCTGTGCTTTCAGCGGATGGTACAGTGGCATCTCAACTGGCCTAAATGCGGTAAGCAGAGCCCATTCATGTCCGCCGTCGGCAACAAGTTGGCCCTGGGTCGTCTATGTGCCAAGCTTCGCGAACGTGGTTGTCGCAACATTAGAGCACTCAAGATCAACGTCAATGACCCTGGGTGGGATCGCGACAAGCAGAGGATCTGGTCCCTGAAGCATCTAGTACGGGAGTTCGGGCTTCGGAAGCCTAGCGGGTTCTCAGACTGGGAATCGGAGTACCTCATGGAGAACTCGATACGCCCCGGAGCGATCAAAACGATTTTGACGCTCAGAGAAATGGATCGAATGACGCCGCTTGACTTGTCACTGAACCAGAGCGACGCTTCCTTGGAACAGAAGTGGGTCGAACGCAGAAACAAGAGGAAGCAGTATACGGTAGTATGGCGAGAGAATAAGGGTACTGAGCAGGGAACCGTGGAGCAGGGGAGTAGGAAGAGAGCTCGTGGGTTCGGAAAGACGCTGGTAATTGGGAGCCGCCGTTGAGCTATGGCGCTGGGAAAACGGGCTGGTCTTTGCTTGCGGTGGTTTTTGTTTTGCTTTGGCTTTCTCGTTTTCCTATTCTCTCTCTTGACATTTTTCGTCACATCTACCTTACATTCCATCTATCCACAAGAAAACCTGCCATATCTTGCATTTCCTTTTCCTTCTCTCATTCGATCAATCTATCACATGTAGTCACGTTATTATTTCCAACCGAGTTAGGAACGGGTACATCAAAAACCCACTCAATAGTAATCTGTGCCGTGGAAAAGGAACTTTGCTACTCCCCCTGAATGAAGGATCCAACTAAATGATATCTCGAACCAAGTAACGTTGCAGGATATCTCCGAGCGAAACAAAATGCAACCCATGATATTATCAGGCACCTGTCAGGAGGGTGTGATTCTGGCATCCCACCTGAACCACCCACGCTACCCCGGATGCAACTCTGGTCATTTTGTGCCGAGGACGGGCCCTGCCGTCTGTCGCGCTCATCTCCGCGAACCTGTTTTGCATGCGCTCCTTGCCGTGCGGACGGAACCGATTCCTGAGGTCTCTGAGGCTCTTCTGGATTGCGGCGCGGCATTGCCCAGCGCTTGACGACGTAGAGCGCACGGCGGGAACCAGTGGTGACGACGTTTGAGTGGCCACGCGCCAAAATAGCATCCGCTGTCTACACCCGAACCTCCTTTTACCATACACGACAGCCCATACAACAAGGTTCTAGCATTGTCATGGTTGAGGTCTCGACAGGGATCGGCGATGGCCTCTGTTCGCCGCCCCCTGACCTTCCGCAAGCAGATGGCAATCCCTGCAGCAAATCTACAACGGCAGTCGGCGCCTGGTGATCTCGGATCCGGCGATTTGTTGCAGCAAGATATCTGATAACAGATTCGCAGCGTCGCATCCAGCCTCTACCTATTTCGGCGGGCGTGACCATTTTGTTTCCTTAGTCTCCTCGGTGGCGCCAGACTTTGCGGGGAGATCGCGGCGGTCAGCGCTACAGAATATCGAAGTGAGGGGTTGTTGCTTCGGATCCGCGATGCAGGATCTCATCGGTACCTAGGCAACATCTTGAGAATTCCAAATGGCTCGCGGCTGCAATTTGATTGAGGACGATGCTGAGAACCTCCTCCCGAAGTTTGTGCCTACATTCTAGCTTGTTGGAGATTGCTGACGATGCCCGGCATCTTGTTCAGGCCGCTCCCGGATCACGCCCGGATCTTGACGCGATTCGATCATGTGAAATGAGCAAGTCGACTAACACCCCGATCCCACCCCGGGAGGGAAGCTGGACCAGGATGCGATGCCCACTACCGGGCAATTTACGGCAACGTTGCGAACCCGGTCCGGTGTCTCTGATGGATCGTGGCGGTGAGAAAGACGTTCCATCTTCAGGGGTATTCGATATTCATCGGTCTGGGGGATGAAACCTTTGTCACGACGTCCTCAACCAGGGCTCCTAGTGCCGCATCGGAAAGACAGTTATAAGATGGATACCGCACTCGCAAACCCCGAGATGAACCGCCAGCGCCCGTCGCCATCCAGTCCCTCCCGACAATTCTCGTCACTCCTTGACCATGGTTTTTTCCCTCAAGAGAGCCGCCATTGCGGCCATATCTCTTTGGTCCATAGCAACCCAAGCCATCCCCGCCCCCCTGAACCAAACCCGGACCAGTCAAGCTGCCTCGGGCTACAAGAACATGGTCTACTTCACCAACTGGGGCATCTATGGTCGCAACTACCAGCCCATGGACCTCCCCGCCTCCCAAATCACCCACATCCTCTACGCCTTTGCCAACGTGCGTCCTTCCGGCGAGGTGTTTCTCTCGGACACTTGGTCCGACACGGACAAGCACTACCCGAGTGACTGCAAGCCCCCTCCCCCTTCCCGTCTTCCAGCCATACCCTGACCCCAGCATCCCAGCCTGGAACGACATAGGCACAAACCTCTACGGCTGCGCCAAACAGCTCTACCTCCTCAAGAAATCCCACCGCCACCTCAAAACGCTTCTCTCCGTCGGCGGCTGGACCTATTCCTCCACTTTTCCCGCAGCCGCCTCCACCCCATCCACCCGCGCCCTCTTCGCCTCTTCCGCCGTCAAACTCCTCTCAGACCTCGGTTTCGACGGCCTCGACATAGACTGGGAATACCCCGCCAACCCAACCGAAGCAAACAACTACGTCCTCCTCCTCCAAGCCGTCCGGTCCGAGCTAGACGCGTACTCGGCCCGCGCAGCGGGTGGCTACCATTTCCTGTTGACAATCGCATCCCCAGCCGGTCCATCCCACTACGACACCATGGACTTGGGACGAATGAGCGCCGTGCTGGATTGGTTCAACCTCATGGCGTATGATTACGCTGGCGGGTGGGATAGTATTGCCGGTCACCAGGCGAATCTATACGCTGCGCCGGGTGCGCCGTTTAGCACTGAACGAGCAGTGGGGGATTATCTCGCGCGGGGCGTGCCGAGGGAGAAGATTGTCATTGGGATGCCGATTTACGGACGGTCGTTTGCGAACACCGATGGGCTTGGTAAGGGGTTCAGCGGGTTGGGAGGCGGGAGTTGGGAGAATGGCGTGTATGATTACAAGGTTTTGCCGTTGCCGGGGGCGGTTGCTGGGTTCGATGAGCGTGCGGGGGCCACGTATAGTTATGACGCTGCGAGGAGAGAGTGGGTTAGTTTCGATACGGTTGAGATGGTGCAGAGGAAGGTGGAGTGGTTGAAGGGACGGGGACTGGCGGGGAGCATGTTTTGGGAGGCTTCGGGAGATAGGACAGGGGATGGGAGTCTGATTGGGGCGAGCTGGAGGGGTTTGGGGCCCGTGGATGGGAGCGCGAATCAGTTGGAGTTTCCGGAGAGTCGGTTTGATAATTTGAGGGCGGGGATGCCGTAGTGTGTGTGGATGGTGTCTGATGTTGGCGTTGCTCTCTGGAGGCCGTCTTGGATCTCTCCATCTTCTTTTGTATGACAAGTTTTTTTTTACCCCAATGACATATCAACATGTATTCGAGAGTGGTTGGTGGGACAGCAGAGCATTATGTCCAAGATTTGCATCCAAATATAGCCCAACATCGGGATTGCGTCGAGGTCCTTCTAGGATCATTCCACGGCGGCCGCCTTCCGCTAGCGCTTACAGTGTGCACGCACCACACTGTCTCGTAGGTCAGGAGGTATGCATGGAGAGCGCACGTCAAGCGTGACGATACCGACTCGGTTCGAATCACTGAAGTTGGGCAAGGCGGTCCCAATAGCTAGGGTCGCGAATGGGGCAAAGTGAAGAGAGGACCTGATGGGCCGGACAAGGAGACTGATTGGGGCAAAGTAAAGCGGGGCGATGAAGGAGGAAGGTGCGAAGGGATGCGACTGGGCATAATGGCGCAGTCTGTCGATGCGCAAGTAGGGATACTGCTCGCCCACAGTCCTGTCCCACACGCGTGCCAACACATCTTGCATCGCCCGGGACTCACTCCCCACCAGCAGAGAAAGCAGCAGCGCGTTGACGCGGTGGAAGTAGATGGGCGTGTCCCTCGCCGCCAGCATATTGCTGCCTGTGGCTGCGAACTCTCTCTTCCCAAAGACGTTTCCCGGATTCGAACACGCCGCATCCATGAGCCAGGCCACACCACTTGCGCGATATCCTTCGAGGATGGACTGCCCACCCGCTCTGCGGTTGGACACCTTGGCCAGCGGAAAATTCGCGTGATATTGACCTTGGATGCGGCAAACAATCGGAAACGGTAAGATTCTGCCCGGTGCGGCGCAGTAGGCGCTAGAGAAACGTAAGGGACCTCATTATTTTGATGCATGTATAAAAAGGAGCATTTGAATCGACGTTGGCATGGCATCCTTGGCCGGTACCTATCCGAGAACTTCCGCGAAGAACCAGACGAAACATCCGAGATATTCGATCGAAAGCCTTCTCTTCCACTCGGCACGCGTTACCCCGCATTTTTTTCTGTTCGTTGCCACCGCTCTCAGTAGCGCCGTCTCCAAACACCAACATGGCAAAGTTGACCCCGGCACGGCCTCGGACTGCACCGCGTGGGACGACGTAAACTCATCGTCCAAGGACTGGTGCCAGTACTTCCTGAGTGAATGGGGACTCTCCCAGGATGACTTCCTCACCTGGGTGCAAAGCTGCCAAAGGCGACGGCTGCTCGCGCGTGGCTGACAAGTTCCACATGTAGCTTGTCCTCGTCGGCATCGCTCGCCAGGTCCATTTGGTTCCGTATTTTCTCGGCGTGTATTCTCCTCAGCGCGTCCAGATCCACGCCGTCGTACCGCTCCTTGTCGGACCGGACGTCGAGCTTGAAAGCGTCCCAGACTCGCCGCTGGACTGATCCTGGCGGGACGGTGGTAACTGTGCCGTGGTCCCCACCGGCGCAAATGTCGTCGTGCTCGGCTTGGTTGATGTGCTCGAGCTGCTCAGTTCATTTCGGCTCGCTCTCGGGCGCGTAGTCGGTTCTGTAGAGAGTGAAGCTCCAGTTGGGAAGATCTTCAACTCTCCCACCACCAACTGATTGTCACACCTTCAACGACCACATTGAATTTCCATCGTCCTATCTTCAACCGGTTCAACCCCCCACTTCTGAGAACTCACCGCAATCTTGATCAACGCTCCAGCAGTCGTATACCCATCTGCACCTAGTTGAATCCTCAGGCCGCTCGGCCGGTACGAAGAGAGGCGACCTCCCAACTCATGCCCCGAGGCACCCGCTAAAAGTTTATAGGCAAGGAGACCAAGCTGCAATTCCATCAAGCGCACACCGTCCGCGAGTCCACTTGAACCTCGATAGTTCACTTGGAAGACTCTTGCTTTGAAAGGTGCGCAGCTTGTGTTCGATTCTTCGTTTTGCCTTTTTTTTTCACGTTTTTTGTTTCAGTAAACCTGTCATTTCGTTTCATTTTAGACACTCTTTCCTTCCTCAGCTAAAGTAAGACATCGTCATCGTGCCGTATGGGGCATGTGTGGCTGTAGAACACTTTTCTTCAGCCAATGCCATTGGGCTAAGACTCCATGTTCCGTCTAGCGGAGGAGTTGGAGAGTACACTCGGGGTCAATAAGTCAGTATCTAGAGCAATTAGATTGGGATTTATCGGGGGACGTAGATTGGCACGCACGAGGGATGCGCGCAAGGGAGGGATCCCCAGCGATTTTCACCCGGGCGTAGACAGAATATCTCGACGTAGTCCAAAAGTTTACCTAAGCGCCAGTACTTTTATTAGGGGATGCACCTGTAACTCCAAAAATTCATAAGGTTGTTCAATGACGCGTCTAACGCCAACCATAACAGCCTAGTTATCTAAGACAAATCTGGGCACATGACCATAGAACCCAAGAAAGGCAGGCTGGAACATGGCAGAGTTCAATCTCCATACATGTTGAACCCCTCTGCGTGGAACGCTTTCTCTTTTTCGAACAGTGGTGTTGTTTTCTTACTTTAATATTCCGTGCTGGTGAGTTCTGCCTAATCTGGATAGCCAGTTGTTTGTGGCCGGACTGTTTGTGCACGACTTGCCTGTGGTGAGTTGAGTGAATTCCAGGCCCTTATGTGTTCAAGAGCGTGATCTACAGCCCTGAATGAGGGCCCTAAGTAGGGTTTTTTGAACGCCTATTCAAGCAAGAAAAATTCAGAAGAGTGGAGTTTTGAATGAGCACAGGCCTCCTCTGTGAAAAAGTGCGGTGGATGTGAGTTGCTTTCTTCTCCGCTTCTCCGCTTCTCCGCTTCCCCGCTCAATCCGCATCTCGAGCCGCATCTCAGCCGCATCTCAGCCGCATCCATAATCACCGACAACTTCCCATTCCAGAATCGAAAATGGCTCCCTCCTCCTCCACTCCCGATCTCGACCTCTTCCCTTGCGACGACGTCTCCCCTAATCAAAACGTATCGACTCTCAATTGCGACACCCTGTCAGCGATCAGAAAGCTCGACGAGATGAATGCCGAAACCATCAAAACCATCTTCGACTGTAGGCTTTTCCGCCCTTTTGCGCTTTTGTTTCTCGCTTGCTAAAATATGGTAGACATCTCCAAATCTGATGATGGCGCCTTCGACATCGTCAGTCGCACTGGCAACAGCGTCCTCAAGGTGAAAAAGGATGTTGATGCGCACCTTGTTGGCGCTACAACCGCAGCTCATGCGCGCGTCACCAATGCGAAATCTAATGATGGCGCCTTCGACATCGTCAGTCGCACCGGCAGCAACGTCCTCAAGGTGAAAAAGGATGTCGATGCGCACCTTGTTGACGCCACAACCGCAGCTCATGCGCGCGTCACCAATGCGAAATCTAATGATGGCGCCTTCGACATCGTCAGTCGCACCGGCAGCAACGCCCTCAAGGTGAAAAAGGATGTCGATGCGCACCTTGTTGACGCCACAACCGCAGCTCATGCGCGCTTCATCAACACGATCGCCGAAGCGAATCCGCCTCTGCAGTCGGCCGCGGCCACGGCCATCACAGCCACACCCTTCCTCCTGGGCGGCCTTGCCGGTCTCGCCATCTAGAGAATGACAGGCCGGCGCATGCCCAAGGCGCCGACTCCGGTATGTTTTTTGTTCTGGGGGGAATTGGTTACTGGCACGTCAAAAACGAGAGTAGCCAGGCTGACACGAACAGGTGATGATCCGAGCCCGGACCGCATTTGCAATGCGTACCAAGACGAGCAAGGGCAGCGGCCAACGGTAAAGTTCCACCCTTGCGGGAACAGGAAGTGGCAGTGCGGATCTTCGCGGCAACAATGGCCAGGCTTTCTGAGAGGTAGCTATGATACAGCGGTAATACCAGTTCAGAATTGAGCTGGCTCAGAGCGCTCGAGTGCAATCCTCTCGCACGCCTTTCCGTGATATTGATGGCTTGACTTAGCCCTCTTCCTAGTGACAACTACGTCCTCCATATTCATGGCCGGCCCTCCCCTTGGCCGCCCTAGCCACGCCCACGTCCTCCTCCCCTCACCGCGCAGCTCTCCTACTCAAATCCCAATCTCCCACGACATCCATCCCCGAAAAATACGTGCTCAAGTTCAAAAACACCGCCCGCGATATCTTCATAAATAGTTTCATCACTAGCTAAAGTGTGAAAGCAGACCAGAATCGAACCGCGTCGGTATTAAGAATGTGACAAGCATCGCGGGCAATATAAATAGAGCAAACCGACTTGTGCATTGTCCTTCTCCCTATCGATGTTGTCGTGCCCCCGCTCCTCGGAATGACAACTATACCCAAGATTTTCGGTATTCCTCAGTATCCATGTCACCAACACCCTCGCGGCTCAGAACGGTCCAATGGTAGCGCTATCGACCACTCGAGGGATTGGATTTCTTGCCCCGCTGCGCTGCCTCGATACCGGTCATCCCCCACCGTGCCCTCTCACCCCGGAAAGGCCGGCGGTCTTGGTAGATATGTAGGTCTGGGAGAAACTCGCTGCCTTTAAGCGCCTGGACCGCTCTCAGGCGGGCTCTTACATGGCCTGGTTCTCGTCGCTCTGGCCGGCCAAGTTCGCTACAAGCTGCCGCGCGTGCTGTTGTCCCAGCATTGCAACGCGCTTGCGCTCAGTTGAGAAACCCTCCCAATCTAGTCCGACGCCTGCCCCTAGCCGGCAGGCTGAGCCTGACGGCCAGCTCAGGGGAGAATCAGGGAGAGCTTAGGACAAATCAGCCACAACTCACCCCAGCTCCCAGAGCACATCGGAGACTTCATCAACAAGCGTCAAACTTTTTATGGACTTGACCGCTACCCGGGTCCCGTTTACACCAGCACAAGTAGGAAAAGGTGGACGCCGAACTATTCCCGATATTGCCTAGAGGAGCCCAGCAAGGACAAGGCCACCGCCTTGGCCGGGTGGCATCTCAAAGAAGCAATCTGTGCACACCACCCCGCTGTATGGGATCAATGCATCGAGCACATTACGGTGGTACTACAACTCTCCACCGACGACGCCAACATCGCCCGGTGGATGCGTAATTATGAGGAGCTCACGGGATATTTGAGGAGGTGCCATCCGTTTGAGACCTAAAGGGAGTTGAATGTTTGTTTTGGGGGAGCAGTTACGCGGTGTGATGGGATGTCTTAGAATATATATCAGTATATGCCCTAGGATAGCATGTAATATCGAGCCATCGGTGTTTATCTTGTCTGAAGTTCTTGAACCCCTCGACAAGCCTGCATCTACCCTGTAGAGGGGATGCGAGCATTTTAGGATGCCGACCGCTTTCGACGGGTATGGCTCAACCACGCTTTTTGCGCTGGTCCCTGTGAAAACATCAAATACTAGCCATCTTGGGGGCGTATGATCGTCGGCCCACCTTCGTTTTGGTCTACATTTGCCCTAGTTTTATCCGGTGGGGTGCCTCGAATGGAGCCCCAAGCAACAACCATCTTTTCTTTGTATATGGGACCAATTCTGGGCCCACTCGGCTAGAGTTGAAGCATTTCAGCAGCGTGCCGAAAATTGTACTTAGCCTGAGCAAAGGTGAGCAAGCCTGAGCCGACCCTGAGCCGGGGTGAGCAGTGTCACGCGGGCAAGGCACAAAAAGGGAAAGTGTGCGTGCTCAGATTCGTCTCATACAACATACAATCTGAGGCCCGTCCAAACCCAAATCCCAAACGCCATGCCAACCACCCTAGATATTCTTCGACAATGGAGCCCCTGCCTGATGCGTCCGCACCCGTGCAGCATCCGCCTCATTAGCAGGACGCTTATGCTGATCATCCTTGGACCGAGGATCGTACTTGGCGGCCGTCTCCATGCTGCTGCGAGGGTGCGACATGAGGTAGGAGTAGGTACCGCCTAGCGCGAGGATGGTTCCCGCCATTAGGGCAATGCTACGAGGCGTTAGCGTTGGGGGCTTTGAGAGGGAAGGGGCTCGCACGTCTTGCTGCTCCATTCCAGCTCGGCCGCTGTGCCGTCGGCGTGAGATTTCTTGTAGACAGCTGCGTTCCTGACGCCGAGCATGCGAGGCTGTTGGACGAGGGGACGAGCGCCAAAGCGCAGGGCGGAGAGGGCGGATTGTCTGAGCATTGTGATGGTTGTGGTTTGTGGTTGGGTTGATGGGTTGCTGAGGAGTGGTTGGAAAAGGGGTTTCTTGGCGATTGATATGCCCGCCGTGGAATCGTTGAGGTCACCGTGTCGTTGCGCAACTTGATGTCATCGGGTGGTCATCGACTTGGGCACCCAGCAGCTCGGTTTTTAGCACACTGGCGATGATGCATGACGTCCATGAAATTATGAGATGAGTTCCCTAGACAGGCGCCGGGTCCGCAATGTGCCCGAGTCCGAGAGAAGCCGCATCTGGGAAAGGGGGAAATGACATGTGCAAATGAGGAGGGGAACACAAAGGTTTAATGAAAACGAGGGTTTGTCAAAAGTCAATCGCTTGCTTGCATATCTCCTAGATCTCAAAGCAATACTTAGCTGCGGGCTAACTTGATCATTCGTCGCAACGGCGATCGATATAGCGGCCACCTCAAGCGGCAATCGGCGACTCCAGAGATCGCCGTATTCATGACCTGCAAGAAAAGGGAGTCGAAAAAACCTTCCCCAAAATCAACTCTCGTCACCCAAACCCGAGGGGTCCCTCAAGGATAAACATTGTTGTATTGCAAAACCCCCGTCCAAGCAGTCGACGAGTTCGTGCCCACCGTAACGAGATCTTTGAGCGAGCAAGTCGAGGTCTCGGGGAAATAAGTAAAGGCGACACATGGCCGGTTGACCTCCCGCTGCGTCGAAGCAAGCAAACAAGAGTTCGCACAGCTTTCCCACGAAGGTGCGTCGGTGTTTCCGCCGCTCAAGTCCCCGCCAACTCGCTCCAGGTTGCATTCCAAAACCACCGCGTGCTTGTTATGATGTTCTGGGTCCGTCTGTGGAAGCCAATACGTCTTCATGTTGTCCTGGGGACAAGTGAACAACTGTGGATCGTCTCTCTTGCTGCTCGGCTTGTGCGGGTAGCTTTCGGTGGTCTTGGACGACGATTGTGTTGCCGGCGGTTCCCGAGAAGCCATCGCGGGTGTTCGGGGTGCAGCGGCATTACTGCGCGATAAGACAACTCAATCGTGTTAGATCATATCCGTCTCTCTGAGGAGTAAACACCAACCAGGTCTCGGGTGCCGAACGGGAGCGACACTGTCGGAGCGTGACTGAACTAGAGGGCAGAGCCCGCCCCAGAGGAGTGGCAGGAAGATTGCTAGACAACGCATTGGAGTAGCCCAAGCCTTCGAGATATACGTCTTTGGCAAGGTGGGAACGCGAGTGTCGGGGAAGCGGTGGGTCAGCCAGAAGCTGTCGGTGACGGGGCTTTTGTAGGAAAGACTCCTAGGAGGTTTCGTCCAGCGTTGCCAGCAGGGGCCAAGTCACCCTCCGTCTCTGACACCGTGGGCTCGGGCGACGTTGTCATCGATGTTTTTTTCGCAGGATGGGACGGCGACACTAGACATAGGGTGCGACTGCAAGACCGGACATGCACCCTAGAGATAAAGAAGCCAAAGCCCCATCGAAAAATTGATGGGCAAACAAGGTGCACGTATTGAAACACAATCAACAAGAAGCAGTTCGGGTCGCAAGAACAGTGTGTCACCCGGAAGGAGCTGCCCTTGCCTCCCTTGGCCGCAGCATTAGCCACACAAGGGTTCCAAGGCGCGCTGAACTGTCCGGATGAGGTCCGTAAAACAAAAGCCCGACGTCTGGAAGTTTGTGTAAACATTCTTTGCAGCCTTTCGGGGCACGGGATTTTTTTTTTCCGGTTTCAACACCATGCTTTCTTCAACTCGGTCCCAAACTCACTTTGACCAGTCTACATGCGCCAGCTGTCTCCACCCAAAGGGACCTAAGTCAGCCTGAAGCTCAAGCGGCCAGTTTCAGCGCACCGTCAAGTCAAGTCCTTGGTGACTGCCTCGGTAGAGTAAATCAGTGTCTCGTTTCTTCGGCATCATTTCTACCTAGCTCCTGAACATATCGTCACAAAAGAAAATGCACTTCGTGAACCGTTGCAAGAATTGGAGTTGAGCAAAAACCCCGCAATCTCGAGCAGCGACACAAAACCCAGAATCACTAGTCGTGCCAGGCGCCCGAGACGTAAACCAAGCAAGGTCTGGTATTTGGACAACGGTGATAAACAAGGATTGTACAATATAGCTCCTCTATTCTATTTCTTAAAGCACCTGGGCTTCCGACAGGAACCGACCCGTTATGACCGCAGACCATCAGGGACCACCGCACATGGACATCCAGTCTTTACCGAGAATGTTGAGAAGAGGGTGGATTGCAGCCTCTAGCTCCTGCGTTCTATCCTTGTCATGAACAAAGAAATATCTGTCCACGCCATCAAACTCATCGCCAAATCCACCAAAAAAAAAAAAAAAAAAAAAAAAAGACAAACAAGCCCACTACCTGAAGCATATGGGCCCAGAAACACCACACAGGGTACAGCCCAGCACAGTTTACCCCAGCGGCATCGTCACTTGGACCCCCCAGATCCTATCAATCACAAACTCCCAACTCCAGCACAAGCGCCTCCGCAGTTGTCTCGCCCCACCTCAGACCGACGTGACATCCCACGCCCCCACAGACACACCCCTGTCGTTAAGGCGCCGAAACATCCGTTTCCTGTTGACATGATGAGAATAGCAGAGAGAAGAAGGTGTGTTGCCGACGGGGGTGAGAGAGAAGCCATTATGTCTCAGCGTGCCCCCAGAGGGTTCTGAATAATCGGGCGGCCGTTGATCCCAACAAAGCAGTTACTCCTTCCAGCGGCGTAGGTGTTGGGTGCAGCTGGTCTTGCGTCGTACTGCTCGGCACCTGGCCGGTGATATTCGGCTGCGGAGTGAAGTCGTAGAGCATCCTCCCACCCCAGAAAACGTTTTGACTAGACTGTACCCACGCACCAGAAGCCTCGTTAGAAAACAGCGAACAGATTCCAGCCCGCCCCGCCACCCAATGGAATACTGTGCAATCGGTCTGATTGAACACCCGGGTCGCTGCGCAGAGCCAAGCACAATACTCCCAGGTCGGTGCATAAAGTTTTTGCCGGGGTGGAATGCCGGCAGTAGTCCAATTGCAGACCAATTGGGCGAGATGTCCAGGTCTCACCAGATGTATTCTCCCATCGTCACCGGTCGAGCAGTTGAGGGGACCCTTTGTGAATGAATGGAGAGTGCTGGCAGTATTGTCATCTCGCCTGATGGCCAAGTCGGGGGTTGTCCGCAGCATTTGTTGGTCCGCCGTAGAGTTATCTGATTTGCCGTGGTAATCGGACTGGAGGAGGGTGATAACACTGTTCCAACAACTTGGGGCCACAACCTTGTCCATGGACTCTATGCCCGCGGAAGAGCTGTTCTTCAAGAAGCACCGGTTCAAGTCGAAGTACCAGGAGAAACCTGCACAGTCGTCCTGACCGCGGTGCGGAATACCCCGACTGTGCTGAATGCACAGGTCGGCGCAGCCTTCCCATGATGAAATAACCGTGTCATTGGGAATCACTCCTGTGAAGTTGCCCGCGGGTCGGTCTAGCCCTTTCTCATGAGAGAAAGTAAAGATTTGCTGAACCCCATACTTATTGGTCCAGTTATGTATGGGGAAATCATAGGCATCCGGGTAGAACGCTACACGAAGACTGTCAGAAGATGCTCTGGACAAGGTGGGGCAATCAACAGAGCGCGTCCTAGGGGAAAGAGAGGCACTGACAGATATCACGGGAGGCGATAACTGGCAACAGCTTGTCGGCGACCTCCTGAGCGGGACGCGACACCACTGTTGCTGATTTGTTTCATTAGAATCGGTCTGCCTCTGTGGCGCAGGGGTAGAGCACACACCGGGAGATTGTTGCGGGCGAGGGAAGAAGGCCTCAAGCTTCCCGTTGGCGGGCTGCGCCAGGCCGACCCAGAGGGCGGAGAGGAACATCGGCAAGATGCGCATCGTGACAAGTTTGATGGCGAGGTTCCTTAGGCAATATGTTCTTGACGTTGAGGTCGTTTGTCTGGGTATCTGTGATATCCTTCCCGGCAGCGAATGGTCGCGCTCTCCTGGTACGCAGCTGGGGAACAGAGTTCTTATAGCAGCGCCTTTGGGAGATGAGTTGGCTGTTGCTTTGAATGGAATGGACTTGAATCACCCCATGAAAGGATCAGCCCATATCGTCTATTATGCGTCAGCATACCGCATTTTATCTCATCTGCGGCTTGAGCCCTGGAAGTCAGCAGCAAGACGAGGCATCCCCCGTTTCAGGTGGTGAACAGAACAGAGGGAGGAGTTGTGGCGGGTAAGCATTTTAACGACTTGATGGGCAGAAAGGCTGATCTCGGTGAGGTTCATTCGGTGTGAAAGATTGGCGAAAAGTTGAACACTTCCAGTTCGGGGCACAAAGCTTGGCACAAAAGAAGAGCGGGTGACAAGAAATTGGGCACAATATGGAAACCCAACTGACACCACTTCAAGCGGCCCGGACAGGTATCGAAAAACCTGGGAGGCACCAAAATATGACCCCGACGCCCTCCTAATGGAGTCCTAGGCATTCAAATATTAGCTGATGCGTTGCAATATTGGGTTGATGCTTTTTCAGCGGATAGATATGGCTTCGACTCTTTTGCGTGTGCCGTTTATTTTGTCAGGGTCTGGATGAGGCAACACAGCCGCCCATAATCCCGGTTGGCCCGCAGCGGTCGTGCTTGCCACAACAACAGGTCGGTCACGCGACAAGGATCAGGGTCCAATGTGCAAAAGAAGAAGTGAAATTTGTTAGGTATCATATCCAAGCCCAGTGAAACAAAGAAATCTAAGAAAAATTGCAGCGTCATTACCCCCGACCCAGCCCAATAGGCCAAGATCCATCCAACCTCCCAACTAAACAAGAATCCGCTTGGCCAGCGCACTGTTCGCAACTACTGAGTCCTCACCCCCTTCTCGTGGCTGGACTCCCGACTCAGCTTCTTCCCATGATGATGGGGCTCATAATCTTCCACCTTGACGTTTCGCCTCCTTGGTCGCAGGATAGCCGACACAATGGCACCAACGATGCTCAAACACGTCAGAACCAGCGAGTACAAGCCAATCAAGAAGGCCAGAATCTCGGATGTCTCGTGCAGCGGTGGCCTGGCAAAATCTAGCGGTGTGTTGTTGTCTGGTCCCTGGCCTCTGATGGTCAACTCGGCGCAGGTGATGGTAACAATCAGTAGCACAGCCAGCAGGATCGCCCACGGAATATTCCACAGGGTGAAGTGGATTGGCGATGTCGTTCGGAAGCGATACCGGTGCTGGATTGTCCTTGCCTCGGTATGATGCAGACAGTCGAGAATCTCTTGCGAGTGCTGACCTCTTGCGCGACGCGAGTAGTCCTTCGAGTTGCGAACGTCGTACACAAAATCGCTGCGGCCAGACTCGACCGACTTCCCCTTCGTCCTCCATGTTGTCAAGCCGACCGCTGAGGGTCCGAACAGCCCAGCAATGAGGATAAACAGCGCCACCACAGTGGTGAAGACCGCGAAGATGCAGACGCCCACGGTCCAAACCTTGAGGAAGGTTGAGAAACCACTATCGACGAAGGGCTTCTTCGGCGCAAAGACAAAGTACACGGTCGGGACGTCGTTGCAAACGCCACCAGGCTTGAGGCCGTAGTGCATCAGGGGCCAGTTGATGGCGGCCGTGGCGAACATGAACATGGACCATACAAGCAACCCAATGGCGGCTGTCAGCTGGTCCTTGTAGCTGGACGTCAGGATGAAGTGGCGCAGCGCGTGTTTTGCACGACGGTTGCGGCGCTTGATGCGAAGCTCTTCGGCGGCAATGACAGCGACTTCCTGCTCGGCGCGCCGAGCTTCGGCGACGGAGAGCTGAGAGTGCACGAGAGCAGCAACGTACAGATCGCGCAGCTTGTCGACATCCTCACGTGTCGGCGCCGCCGCAATCTCGTCGATTAGGTCCTGGTTGTAGACAGTTGTGACAACGCCCTGCCCGGGGCTCTCGCCACGACGCTCTGTATCCTCGACATCGATTTGTTCGTGCCAGTGGGACACACAGTGGCGCACAGCTTGTGCCAGATTTGTCTGCGCATCCTCAAGATTCTCCTCTGCTTCCTCGGCAGCTGCGTACAGTGCAAAAGCCTTGAGTACATCGGTGTAGGCGCGCGCTCGGGCAACGTCGCGTTGTGTTACGGCGTCCCTTCGACATCTTTGCAGTCGCTCTCGAATCTCGTCATCGGACTTTGTGTGGGTGCGCTCCTCGATAACCAGCGCCTGTCGGAAGAGAACGGTGAAGACGAAGAAGACCGGGTACCAGAGGACGAGCTCGATCAGGACGGCGTAGTCGACGATGATAAGATTGAAGGAGACCACGTTCAGGAACATGGAGAGGAAGAGCGAAAGCGCGAGAATGCCCCACGCGCCGTGCCAAAACCGGAACTGCTTGTCGACGCCGAAGAGGACGGCGACGATGGCGGCGACGTAAAGAAGATAAAAGCCGACGCGGATACCCGTGCCGATGAGCATCTGGTCGCCGAAGATATGACATGGCTGGAACGAGGTGACGGCGCTCATCTCGTCGGTACCGACGAAGCCGGTGCTCGTCACACCGACAAAGTACCCCATCTTGTTTGTGTTTGCGCTCCAACGGAGCTAGCTTGGTGTTTAGGTTGTTGTCGCGACGCGCAACCTCTCGTTGCGAAAGGGGTCAACGGAGAGCAGACAGTCTCCAGGGCAAGAAACGATTAGGAATTGACAGTCGCAACAGAATGCGACAGCTCGAGGGCCAAGCGCGCGGACTCGAAGCTCCCCGCCTCATATGGAGACTGGGGGGACGTCATGGAGGGGGAGCGACAGCGCATGGCTCGCCGGTGCGATGCCGGGCACGCAGTCGTCACCAATAATGGTTGGGAGACAAGCGTGTGACGACTGCAGCCCGACGCAGGCTGCATGCTGGCCACGGAACTATCAGGACATCGCGCTCGTGAATTGGGATCATGAGGTTGGGTATTGGTGACACTTGCCTGATCAGCAGCAGCGTTGCGTTTTTCGCTGCAACGGGCCCAACCACCGAGCTGCACGTTAACGCAAGCCACGATCATCCAACTCACCGCCGTCAGGCACGCCCCGCTGCCGAGGTCAGCAGGGCGACATTGTGGTTGGCTCGGCCCGCGGCGGGGGTTGCATCGGGGCTTGAGCGCCAGCCCATCAGAGCTCGCCACGGGCGCCGCCCGACAGGTCATGACAGGGCTGGCTGGGTCCACACCACTCCGATCAAATATGTTTTGGTCGTGGTGTGAAAGTGTGCCGGGGCATGTCATTCGGCGCCGGCACTTGTGCCTGACCTCGACGAGTACCTATGAATGCCCCCTCCGGTTCTAGGGGAGCTCTGCTCCTGGCCCCTCCGCCACACCCTGGCAGCACACTTCAATTTTGCGACAACTTTTGCGATCAACAGTTTGGTGCAAGACACTCGAGATGACTTTGCGCAGGGCGTTAGTGCTGGCGGCGGCGTGCTTGGCACATCACGCAGGCGCACAACATCAACAATTCTACAGATGGAGCTCCCCTGCAGGGAGTGATCTCTTCCGCCGCCAGGGGCCGCTGCCTGGATATCATCCAGAGTTTGGTACCTGCGGCAGTGGAACAACTTGTGAGAACGCCTGCGGAACAAACTGGCTGTCTTGCAAGGCATCAACAGACCTTTCCCTGTTCTGCTACAACAAGGAGGACCTGGGACAATCTTGCTGCGAGAACGGATCAGGACGTAAGCGAACCACACCATCCCTTCAAGACACGGGAGCTGACATTCTCAGGGGCATGCGATCGAGGGTTCTACTGCGCATGGAACGAATTTGGCGGACGAGTTTGGTGCTGCAAAGATGTAAGTCCGCTCCGCCATTTACGAAGTCATAAATTGACATCATGCAGGGCCAAAACCGAAAGGAATGCGGCGTCCCAGATCCAACAACTACCACGACGCCAGTCGACCCAACAGACGCCACAACAGTGACAAAAACCACCACGACCACAACAACCGACTTCAAAAGTACCACCACCACCACCACCAGAACAGTCACTGAACCAAACGACTCATGTCCCTCGGTCAGGACCGAGACAGTCACAGAGACCACAACCTCTGTCATCACCTCGGTCTCAACGGACAGAGTTACCACGACAGAAACAGTGACTGTCTACACCGGCGTCCCCCCCGATGTGGAAACAATCACTGTCTACTCGACTGTGAGCGTGACAGTCACAGTAGGTGATGGGGACTGCAATCCCACGTCCAAACCGCATCACTGGCCGACGAAGCCGGGACATCCCACAAAGCCGGATTATCCCGCAAGCACATCTTGCCCTCCGGACCTCAGTGAGCCAAAGAGACTAGTTTCACATTCGGCGAATGAGACGACGAGTGGGCCGACACAAACAACACCGGCGCTTGTCACTGGCGGCGCGGGAATACTGGAGGCGGGTAGGTTGGCGATAGTGGTTGCTCTAGCCGTCATGTTTCTACTGTGAATGAGTTGGATTTGGGATGATGGGATGGATGGTAATGACTTAATGTTTGGTTTGGATGGCGGTTTGGATACCCATAGACGATATTCTTTGCAGGCTTGAGCCACGGTAGCTTGAAGTTATGAATCATAACACCGCGTTTATCTCTGATAACCATCAATGCATGTCATCAAGTCCCCGGCAAACGCACAATAATGAACTCGGACGTGTATTTCTGTCAAGAGAAGGGGTTAACCTATGTTGTGAGGCGTTCAGCCATTTTCAAAGGCCTTGAAATATGGATTTCGGTGTCGGTGAAATTATTGTTCGGCCCCTATCTTCTTTTCTGACGTTGGCCTTCCCGAGCCAAGGAGGGCACGCAATATGCGTTAGCCCGTCTACTCTTCCGCCCACATTATTGCATACTCCCTCATTTCTATCAGTCAGTCCTGATTATATTAGTTGTATTGGAGGGAACTGAAGCTCACCTGGCTTTGGCGATCGTGTTAGCCGGAACTTGGCTGGTGGTGTTGGGCACACCGTCGACAGTGGCTGACGCGAAGGCGCGATATGCTCCGGTGACACAACCGCAAGCACGTATGAGTCAAAAGGAAAGAGAACCTCCGGGGATTGGACACATCAAAAAAAAAAAAGAAAGGATTGGCGTCCAGGTACCCCTCCAAGGTCCGAGACATACAGCTGGGCGTGCTTATCCAGCCCCGCCCGTGACTTTGGCTTGCAACCGGACATACTATAAGAAAATAGACAGTTGCGGCTTCCCCTGATCGGTCGTAATATGGAATCCCAGACAGGATTCCGTGTAGTTATTATGATACGGCGGGATCCTGCACTCACTGCCGGAAGGGAGTTGCCAGGTTTCCCTGGACGCGACGGGATAACTCAGGTTGGGAATTAGTTCGGCTCGAATCCCGAGGGACGGGTCCAGCGCTTGTTGTGAGGCATCCCCCAATCAACAGCGATAGAGAGCAGTCACATTTTAGGAGCCGGAGATCCCCAGGCTTGTGTTAGCTTGGCGTGCATGGTGTCGCGGTGCCGAGAACTTGGAGTGCCAATCGGATGCGATTGTCACCACGCATCGGGCTTGGGCTGTTCAGCCTTGGCCTTCTCGCGAATGCCACTTGCAGCTCAGCAGTATGTGGCTGGCTCACAATATCGGGTGTATATGAGTCCCGGTGCCCAGACCGTCGTCCGCTTCAGCCATGACCAGATACTTTTTTTTTCCCTCCACCTTTCTCTTCTCATCTGCGCCTCGTGTCAACCAGGTATCAGACACAGACACCGACTAGACGCCGTCTAGACCAGACAGCATGCTGGACAAAAAAGAAATGACGGGCACGGTAAGCCCCGCGCGGAGCCTCGAGCCCGACACGGCGACGGAAGCAGAGCCAATACACGACAAGTCCCACAGCAAGACAGCTGAGAGTCGCCTCCGCACCAAGATCGACCTCAACCTCATGCCCATGATCATGCTGCTGTATCTGATGAACTTCATTGACCGCACGAACATAGGTGAGCAGATTGAACAGCCACCCCAGCAACCACCGCCTCTTCTCGGTCTCGGAAAAGCTGACGGCCAACCCTTGATTGACCCCTGTGACAGGCAACGCCAAGATTGCCCGCATGGACGTTGATATAGGTATGGTGGGATACGATTACAACATGATTCTGTCGGCCTTTTTCGTCGGCTACATTGTGTTTGAGCTCCCCGCCGTTGCCTGCTGCAAGGCCATCGGCCCGGGCTGGTTCCTGCCGGCCACGTCGCTCCTGTTTGGCGTCACCTCCATCTCGACGGCCTTCATCACCACGGTGCCGCAGGCCGCGGCAGTTCGCTTCCTGCTCGGCGTCTTCGAGGCCGGCATGATGCCCGGGAGCGCCTACTACCTCTCGCGCTGGTACCGGCGCTCCGAGCTGACCTTTCGCATCTCGCTGTACATCGTCATGTCGCCTCTAGCCGGTGCCTTTGGCGGCCTGTTGGCGGGGGCCATCCTGGGCGTACCGCGCATCGGCAGCGTCACCTCGTGGCGCATGATCTTCTTGGTCGAGGGCATCATAACCATAGGGCTGGCACTGATTGCATTCGCCGTGCTACCAAACGATCCCGAGACGGCGCGGTGGCTAACGGCCGAGGAGAAGACGCTCGCCATCGATCGCCTTCGCGCCGAGCGGGATGTGCAACATGAACGGTCCGGAACAGCTGCGGGCAGCGCGGCCGCGTCGGCGCCCCCGCTGGTGGACAAGCTGAACCTTGGACGATTCCTCCGCGGCATCGCCAACCCAGTAACCATCAGCACATCCATCGTCTTCTTGTTTGACGCCATCACGGTGCAGTCGCTCGCCTTCTTCATGCCCACCATTGTCAAGACCATCTTCCCTACCGATACGACCGTGCGGCAGCAGCTCTACACAACACCGCCATATCTGGTCGGGATTGTACTCACAGCCGGGCTATCGTGGATCAGCTGGCGCGTCGACCGGCGGCAGATCTTTATCACCGGGTCAGTCCCGTTGGTTATGATCGGTTACGCCATGTTCCTCGGGTCCAAGGACCCGCGCGTGCGCTATGCGGCCACCTTCCTCGCCTCGAGCTCCTTTACGCTCGGCGCCCTGACGAACGCCCAAGTCTCGGCCAACGTCATCTCGGACACTGCTCGCAACGCCGCCATCGGCATCAACGCGTTTTGTGCCCACCTCGGCGGCCTCGTTAGTACGTGGGCCTTTTTGCAGTGGGACGCGCCGCACTTCCCCATAGGCAACGGTATCAACCTGGCCACCTCGACGACGTCATTTCTTATCAGCTTTGCCACGCTAGTCTGGATGAATCGCGATAACAAGGCGAGGGATTCCAAGGAGGCGGCGAGTCAGGAGGATGCCGTGCAAACCTTGACGGCGGAAGAGGCCCAGGATTTGGACTGGAAGCACCCCGCATTCCGCTGGAAGCCTTGAGGGGAGCATGTAGAACAATCTTTGGGAGAGAAAAATGCCTTGCAGGACTGGGGGCTGCTGTGTAGCTGCTGGATGACCAGAAGGTGTCTCTTGACAAAACGGAAGTAATTGTTCCAAGCATTTGGTGTTCTCGAATGAGGGAGGGGTATTTTGAGATAAGGAAGGCATCAGCGTCAAACCGAAGCAGGAAGGTGCGTAGGGGTGTCAACGAGGTCTAGGATGACAATCCCCTTGGGACTGTGCGCGAAGCTTCCGACATGGAAGGTGCTACTATATGAGCACCAGGCAAAGGAAGGATTACAGCAATTGAAGAAATGGGATCACCAAGAGATGCAAGACCTCGTCCGCATTGTCTATGGACTGTTGATTACAAAACTTTTCGTTTGCCCTGCCCAAGTTTGCCCTGCCCGGCCTTCGGCAAGAATCCGGCTGTCCCCCCGCCGGCTTTGCGTCTCCAGTCCGTTTTTTCTCTCCCGCCCACCCCCATTCGTCCCTTCGTTGCCGGCCTATCCGGCAAAGAGATTTTATGCTCGGCGCTAGGAAGCATGGCGAATACTAGAAAGGTAGAGAGGTGAAGTCCAATCAGAAGTTTTGCAGATTGTGAAGAGGTTTGGCTGAAAGGTTTGAAAGGTAGTTCGTTTCTTCGCTGCGGATATAAAGGTTGAGAATGACGGAAGGCATTGATTCGTTTTCCAGCAGCCTTGGAAGATAATGTTGAGGTGCTGGAGAGGTTTAGTGATGCCTACTGGAAATAGGACTATATGTAGTTGTTAAGATTAGTCGGAAGAGACATCAACCAAAACCATTGTGCGGATTATTTTGTCATCAACATGAGCGTTGTGTCCGTGTTGTCCGTGTTAGCAACACGCCTATTTTTTTGCGTCATTTGGGTTGACGGACATCGATGACGACACCCTTTTTCGAGACAACCCCAATGTTCATTCTCACCTCCAACAGCGACGTAACATCACCCTAACACCAAGATCATCACCAAAACTCCACATCCAGGATGACAAGGCCACAGCTCCGACTTGACCCAGCAAAACGCCTCCCCCTCCTCAAATCCCACCTCTCCCAACCCCCAGCACCAGAACCCGTACTCCCCGTCGGCAAATCCCACACTCACCCCTCCAAACCGTCCTCCGGCACCGAAAACGCGGCCGTCTATTTCATCGGTAACGCAACAATCCTGATCGAATACTCTGGCATCCGCATCCTCACGGACCCCAACTTCCTCCACGCCGGCGACCACGTCCATCTCGGTCCGGGCGTCGCGACCGAACGTCTCAAGAACCCAGCCGTCGAACTAGACGCCCTACCTTCCCTGGACGTCATCCTCCTCTCCCACTACCACGACGACCACTTTGATCGGCTCGTGGAAGACGCTCTCAACCGCAAATTCCCCATCATCACGACGCCTCACGCAAAGGAATGTCTCGCTTCCGAACCGGAGCCGTTTACGAATGTATTCGGTCTGGGAGAATTCGAATTCCTCTAGTTACCAATCATCGACAACAATACGGCGAAAATCACAGCCATGCCAGGGAAACATGTTCCCCCCGGTGTATTAAGCACTGTCAGCGATATACTGGGCGCAGTGCCGCCTACGAACGGGTGGATGGTTGAATTGGGAGACCCGGTGGGTTACAGGATCTATATCAGTGTGGATACGCTTTTTGTGGATGAGTTGGAGGAGATTCCGAGGTGGTTGAGGGGCGAGAAGGTCGATTTGATGTTGGTGCATCTGGGCGGGACGACGATTCCCTCGCCCAAGATGCCGTTGTTGATGGTCACGATGGATGCGGCGATGGGGGTCAAGTTGATGAGGTTGGTTGAGCCCGAGGTTACGGTGCCGGTGCATTTTGATGATTACAGTGTCATGGTTAGTGGGTTGGAAGAGTTTGTCAAGGAGGTGGAGAAGGAGGGACTGGGTGGGAAGGTTGTTTGTTTGAGGAGGGGGGAGGAGTATAGGTTTGAGGTTAGGGGTTGATGGTTGAGTGAGATGGGGAGGTGAGGGGTGATGACTTGAGGAATGGGTGGGACAAGTAGTTGGTGTTTAGGATAATAGATAAAAGTCAAAATTGAGTTTGGATTGGGTATTGTGGTCGTTTTTGTCTACACAGAGTTGCGTGGAGTGCTGAGATGGTTGAGCGGAAGATTTGCATGTGTTCGGCTCCTCTCGACGTTCGCAATCGGGACCGGCCGGACGAGTGGGTGAATGCGTTCCGAGCCGGCCGGCACTGAAAGGAAAGACCCAGTCTCCCGCATGCTGTTCCTGACGGTTCTCGATTGCCGGGGCATGTGAAACCCACAGCCGACGTCATTCTCGCCGGAACTGACGGTTCGCATCCTGGAGATGCGACTGCAACGGGGAGAACGGACTGTCTTCAGAGAAAAATTCACGAATCCCTCAGGTTCTGGCAGACGCTGCCACCTGTGACTGACTGCCACCAGTCACGGGATGTTCCGAGGTCCGACTTCCGAGAAATCACCGCCACATGCAATTGGCGCTAGGCCCAAGTGGGACAAGAACGCTTTTTTTTACCTCATCGGACCAGGCACATTAGCCAGCGAGCGCCTCGAATTCTCCTGGTCAACGGCACCACTTTGCATTTTCTTTGCGAGTTTTCTTCCGCCTCTTCCACCACTCTCCCACGCTTCGATACCCAACCCGTTTCTCTTGACACGGGGCCTTCCACGCACAGTCTCTCCCTCTCAGTCACGAGTTCTTTTTAGTTCCGCCACAATGTTTGCTGCCTCCAGAATCCAGACCCGTGCCTTCTCGGCATCGGCCAGAAACGTAAGCCCGCCCGCCGTCTGTCCGATTTGACTTTGCAGAGTGCGCCAGCCGTCCGGTCTACGATGCTTGCGCTGCGACCGGAATGCGGCTCTGAGTGCATGGACGTCAATGGCAATGGCTGACACAAGTTGGGACGACAGCTCTCCAAGGTTACCGTTCTCGGCGCTGCCGGCGGTATCGGCCAGCCCCTCTCCCTTCTCCTCAAGCTCAACCCCCTCGTGACTGAGCTTGCTCTCTACGATATCCGTGGAGGCCCTGGTATGTGTGCAATTGGCTCTGCCGCTCCAACGCGGTTTGTTTCGGTGTCCAATTGGCGGCGCTAACCTTTATCCCTCGTCTAGGCGTCGCTGCCGACATCTCCCACATCAACACCAAGTCCTCCGTCAAGGGCTATGACCCTACCCCCACCGGCCTTGCCAATGCTCTCAAGGGCGCCGAGGTCGTCCTCATCCCCGCCGGTGTCCCCCGCAAGCCCGGCATGACCCGTGACGATCTCTTCAACACCAACGCCTCCATCGTCCGCGACCTCGCCAAGGCCTGCGCCGAGTCTGCCCCCGAGGCCAACATCCTGGTCATTGCCAACCCCGTCAACTCGACCGTCCCCATCGTCTCCGAGGTCTTCAAGGCCAAGGGTGTCTACAACCCCAAGCGCCTCTTCGGTGTCACCACCCTCGACGTTGTGCGCGCCAGCCGCTTCGTCAGCGAGGTCAAGAGCACCGACCCCGCGGATGAGAACATCACCGTCGTTGGTGGCCACAGCGGTGTGACCATCGTCCCCCTGTTCAGCCAGAGCAACCACCCCGACCTCTCTGCCAACGCCGAGCTCGTCAACCGCGTCCAGTTCGGCGGTGACGAGGTCGTCAAGGCCAAGGACGGTGCTGGCTCTGCCACCCTCTCCATGGCCATGGCCGGTGCCCGCATGGCTAACAGCGTCCTCCGCGCCGCCAAGGGCGAGAAGGGCGTCATTGAACCCACCTTTGTCGACTCCCCTCTCTACAAGGACCAGGGCATCGAGTTCTTCAGCTCCAAGGTTGAGCTCGGCCCCAATGGTGTTGAGAAGGTCCTCCCCGTCGGCAAGGTTGACGCCATTGAGGAGAAGCTCCTCGAGGCCTGCTTCGGCGACCTCAAGAAGAACATTGAGAAGGGCAAGTCCTTCGTTGCCTCGAACCCCGGCAAATAAGCGTTCTTTTACAAAAACTCGTGACTGGGATCGGAGTTGGGTGGTGGAGCATGGATGGTTTGACAAACATGGCTGGTTCGGCCGAGCCGGCCGGATAGGGTGCGTGCCGCAACAAATGATGGGTTGTCGGAGAGCAGTCCGGCCTGGAATAAAAAAATGGGCAGAATTTGGCTTGGGTTGTTCAGTGCTTGGGCCATGGCGTTCCAGGCTTCCGCGAAAATAGAGGGGCATTCGTGGACTGTGTATCATAGTTACCCGACAGCTTCACCAGTATATTCAATTACCCTATATCTCGGAGCTCCTCTGGTTGTGAATCTTGCAGCGATGTTGGTCTTCCACTCTATCACTTGACGGTGAGTGTCTGCTGATGTAGCGCCAGTTGTCTCGAGGGCTTGTCGAAGCAGGTCGCCAAGCACTATGGCGACTGAGACCCAAGAAGGACCGATGGTCAGATGGGAGGCCGTCATTGCAGACCTGTGTTTTTGATCCTCGCTCGGCATGGACCGCTCCGTCGCTCGATATCCTTCCGGGAACGGACAACAAATCGCGCGAACGGTCAAAACGGACTCATCATCGCAAATCTATTACTGTACCCATCTATTTATACAGACACATCTATCCGACGCTTACACTCTCCTTTCCCTTGTCGCACGCAACAAAGCCTCCTTTTTCTCCTCAAACTTCCTCTCAAACTCGGCAACCTTCTCGGCCATCTTGCGCTCCTCCTCTTCGGCCTTCTTCTTGGCCTCAATCGCTTTCCTCTCCTTCTCCCTCTCCAGCTGCTCCGGTCTCCGCTCGGCAATGTCTCTCGCCTTGAGATCGCTGAACAAGAACTTGAGCACAATCTCAATGGCGTAGCAGGCGACGTAGTCGAGGATCATGACAGTTGTCATGGTAGTCTTGAACTCCTCCTTGAAGGGAACAAGCTTCATGGCCGAGTTGAGCTCGGGGATGAACTCAGTCGAGCAGGCAAAGGCAATACCGGTGACGCCAAGTATGCCGTAGAACATGCCCTTGTTCTCGGAGAGGGACTCGCGGAACGGACGGCCTTGGTAGTTGACGGCAAATGTAGAAATCTGCTGGATGAGTTGGAGGAGATAGACGGCGCTGTTGAGGAGCGAGGGGGAGAATTCGGCTTCGAGGTCAACAACTTCGGAGCGACTGGAGACTGTCAGCAGGGATCACATAGATGGTGGACACGGGAACTCACGGTTCGAGGACGTCGCAGTAACGAGCGATGTAAATGAGGGTAGCGACGTGGACAGCGAATTGACCAAGGATGGAACCGATGATGTAAAAGTTGAAGATGTTGGGCTGGGGTCTCTCCTTGGAAAGGCCCTCGACGGATCGTGCGCGCGAGATGGACAGGAAGCAGACGCTCATGAGCATGCCGCTAATAGTGATTTGACCATCGCCAAACTTGATACCCTCAAGATAGAGGACGCTCAAGCTGTATGCGCTGATTAGACAGTTCAAGGCGAGAATCTTGTACATTTGGATGGTGGCAACCAGTGTGCATCGGCCTTGGCGAATGATATTCGGGATGGCGATGACATTGCGAAGCTTAGAAGTGAACGGGGCCGCGACGGAAGCGTCGCCGAGCTTCAGGGTAGGGGGCTCGTCGTCCATCTCCGCATCCATCATGCCGGAAGTCAGCTTGTCGGCGAAGCTGGCAGCCTGTGCGGCCTGCTTGGCTTTCTTGGGGTCCTGGTTGAGGAGCTGTTGAGCGGCGGGAGAGGTGATGGTCTCAATGTTTGTCCCGTTGGTCTTGGCGAGCTCGGCAACAGTGACGCCCTTCTTCTGTGCCTCGCGTTCCATAGCCTTCTGGTAATTAGGGTTGGGAGGTCCGGGAGGGTAGAGGTGGGCGATCAGAACGGGGACAGGAGGGGCAGGCTGGTTCCAGCGAGCCAACATGTCGACTTGCTTCTGGTACATTTCCTTCATCTTGGTGTTTCGGGTGTGCTCGGCAATTCGGGTCAAGTCCTCTTGGGTACCGTTAAGAAGAGCGACGCCGATGTGTGCCTGCTTGAGAGCGCCGACATCGTTGGTTCCGTCTCCAGCCATCAGCGTGTAGTAGCCCATGTCCTTCAGTCCAAGGAGAATGTCTTCCTTCTGCTTTGGCGACACTCGGGCGTAAACCCAGGTGTGCCGGAGCAGAGACTTCCAGCCAACTTGCCCTTGGAACTTTGCCAAGGCGTAGCCAGTCACGCAAATGTCCTTGTTCTTGAGAATCTCAGGGTCAATCGGCTTGGTGGGGTCAACCTCAATGCGGACCTTGTCGTCAACGCTGCGCCACACAAGCTTCTCCTCGCCGTGGGCGCTGTGCTCGGGGGAATCCAAAATAAGAACATCGCGGTCGACAATTTCAACTTCCTTGGCAACATGGACGGCGGTGAGCGGGTTGTCACCAGTGATCATCACAACGCGGTGGCTGCTTTCGTTGAGCATCTGGACGGCTTGCTTCGCGTCATCCTTGAGAGGGCACTGGAGAACCAAGAAGCCGGCAAAGGTGAGCCCGGCCTCCACATTTTCGCGCTTCAAGTCGTTGATCTTGGCATTGCCGAGTTCGGCATCGACGGCGAGAAATTTGTAGGCGAGGGCGAGAACACGGGAGCCGCGACGAGTGAAGTACTTGTAGGTCTCCTCGTAGTCACCAGGGACGGTGACAAGCATTTTCATGATGGTCTCAGGGGCGCCCTTGACCGCAACGAATGTGCCCGCCAGTCTCCGACCAGTGCTGTGCTCAATGGCCTTGATGGTCGCGACTGAGCTCTGGCGCTTCAAGGCCGAAGAGAACTGGAAGCGTCGCTTGATCTGGACTTGGCCGACGGTGCTTGTGTTGACAGCGGCGCTTGGGCCAGGCTTGTTGGTGAGGATATCGTTTTTCCCGAGCTGCCAGTGCAAAGCGTTTAGGGTTGCCTTCTCCATGGGATCTCCGACAACATCTCCTTCGTCCAGCTTCACGAGGGCATGAGCGGTGGCAAGTACGAGAGTAGTCTCCATGGGGCACTGGCGAACCGGGGTCATGTTGCTGTGGGCTCCGTCGGACTCCCTTGGGGTGTCGGTTCCCGAGTGACCAAGGCCAAGACCGGCAATGCCCTCGACGACTAGATCTTCTCCGGTAAGTGTGCCCGTCTTGTCGAAACAGGCCACATCGATACGACCAGCGAAGGGGATTCTAAAAGGCTCGGTGCAGAAGATTGCGTATTTGGCGAGGGCTGCCAGACTCGTGTTGACAGCAAGACTGAGTTCCATCGGAAGCTCAGGAGGGACGACGCTTGTAACGATGAGGACGCAGTCGAGCAAGAGCTTCGACCGCTTGCGATCCTTCTTAACACCCTCGTCCCACACGTACCAGGAGGCTGCAATGGCAAAGATCAAGAGGAAGAGAATGAAGAGGAGCGCCTCGACGTTGTTGGCCGAAACACGCTCGGTGGAGTAGATCATGGTCCGAACCAAGCTGCCCTGAGAAGTTTCGAATCCGGTTTTGGTGACGATGGCCATCGCGCCCTTGTCAGGGGGAGGCGGCACACCCGAAGCCAGCTTCGGTCTCTCCTCATCGGGGTTACCGTGAGTAATTTGAAGCACCTTGGTGCCTCCCCAGAGAAACGCGTTCTTGTCCAAGCCATCGGTATCGAGCGGGGCGTCGCCGGGGCGAAGCTGGATCGAGTCTTTGAGGAGCGGCGTGCTCTCGCCGGACAGCATCGCCTCGTTGACAATCGCGGTTCCCTCCACGAGAACCATGTCGCAGGCAACGCCACTGTCTTCCTTCGTTCGCGAGACGGACACAAGATCTCCGGGGAGAAGCTTGTCGCTCTGGACTTCGGTCCACTTGCCCAGGCGATAGACGTAGATATCGTATGGCTTGATGCTCATGCTTCGGAATTCGTTGAGGGTGCGCTGGCGCTGCCAAACAACCGTGCTCTCGAACATAACAAGCATGAAGAGGGTGAAGAGCGAGTAGTACCAGTATTCATCCAACATCCAGAGCCCAACACAGAAGATCTGGAAAACGAAGAACGGCGCGACGGCATGCTCCTTGAAGAGCTCGGTAAACGTGGGAACGGGGATATCGAACGTGTTCGTGCCATAGTGTTGTTCGAGCCGCTTCAGCTCAGCTGCGCTCGTGATGCCCCTCGATTTCTGGAACGTCTCGAGCTTGGGTTTTGGCTCGACATCGATGAGATAGGTCAGAGGACTGAACGACTTGGTTTCGGTATTATACAGAAAGCGGCGCTTCTGGAAGAGGAAGGACAAAGTCTCCTTGTCACCAACCTGCAGGAAACAGGGGTTAGCTGGCGTCACTCGGATGGCCGGACGGCGCACAAACGACATACCTTGTCCCGGGCCAACTTGCAAATGTCGGCAGCCCCAGCATTCGAGATGGGGATGACCTTGATCAACTCGGCGTCATCAACGGAGCGCGCCTTCTTGGCGGTAAAGGCGGCCCTGAGGTTGACGCTCCAGTGTGTGCAGAGCCAGACCAGTGACTGAACGGTGATGATGGACCCCACCCAGACAAACGTCCATTCAGGGGCTTGGATGTGTTTCTCGTAGAGCTCGGTGCTTAGATAATATCGGAGAAAGATTGGCCATATTATCGCGAAGGGCCAGATGTACGTGTGCTGCTGAAGCGGCAGCGGCCGCAAGAGCTCGGCGGACTTGATCTGCGAATTGTCGACGAGCGGCGCCATGGCTGGTCGGGGCAGTTTCAGCAAGGGAGAAGAGAAAGATGCGCCTACAAAGGCGTCATGGACCGAGATGGTACAGACAAAATCGCGGTGGGTTGAAAGGGTCGGCAATGGAAACAAGATTTGACGATAGGCGGCAGCAACGACGAAACGGCCACCACGAATGTGGGATGCGATGTGTACTTTTTCGCCCGTCCGAGCCTAGCTTCTTCTGGGCACCGCGACGCCACCACGGCGAGACCCGGTTCTGCGAAGCCGATAAGCCGGCCGATAAGGATGCAGCACGGACCATGACGGACTTTGCCGCAACGCGAAAACCCAGCTGAGATGAAGTCATCTACATACAGTCAAGTCTGCACATAAGCATCAGAGGCATAACGAGAATCTGGCTATACCGGTCAAAACGGCTGTTCCCGACCGAATTTGTGTGGCGCATAAGCATATCTTTCGCATTGGCATTATCGTTAAATTTTTGGCTTAGTCACCATACAAATTGTTGGAGTCAGCATAGTTATAGGAGGCTATGCCCCGGAATCTAGGCAGTAGGGCCTGTATTTACAGGGGTCTAAGGGGTCTTACAGGGGGTTTGGGGCAGGAAGCCCCAGGGTTAAGGTTATATGTGCATTCACCTTGAGCATAATCTGGGTTTGACGATCAAAATAGCCGTTCCCGAGCTGATACTTATGTGCAGACTTGACTGCATTCCATTCCTCAAGGTCCTTTTCAGCTTGTTCCTTTTCAGCCTTCGTTTCTGGAAGCCAACAATGGCAAGGCTCCTTTTGATCGTAGGAAAAACAGCCCCAAAACATAAATTCCGAATATCCTTTCCATCGTTCACGGATACAGCTTTTAAGAAAACGCCCATTAGCTTTCCTCCAAATACGATATCCTCCCCGGCGATGAAGCAATACAACAGAAGTCTTATTAGACCAAATAACACGCTTCCAAACCTCCAAGGTCCAATCTTTATAATCAAGACACCACTTCAGCCGCTCCTCTTTCATCTTCTTCGTCAGTCCAGGCTTCCTCGTTGGTTTCGTTTTGTTGAACCCTGCTGGTTTGAGGATCCTCCAAATTGTGACAGCTGAGATGTTGAGGCCTTCGATACTGAGTTCACCGGCTAGATCAGCACAGGATTTCTCACGGTCATATCGGTCTTTCCGAACCTTGGCGATAACCCTCTCGGTATTTTCAGGGGTTTGTTTTCGTGGACGGCCAGAGCGAGGGGCATCTTCAACCCATTCGTCTTTGATGATCAAGGGCCGTACATTTGGTTCAAACCCACGCTCAATGGCCCTCGCATATATCCGATTGACGGTACTCACGGAAACCCCTGTTTTCGCAAAGATATCGGCCGAAGTAAGGCCCACAATAGGGGATTTGAGGGTAACAATAAGCGCACGCATGGAAATATCTGTATTTGGCTTCATCTTGATCGTTGTGATTGATTTTTGAGCTGTGGAAGTGGGTTGAGGGGTAAGATTGCGTGGCTAGGCTAGATGTGGTGTGGTTGCCGATCATTCAGCTAAAGGGGTGTGGCTGGCTTGGCACTGCGCAGAACTTTTTGAAAGGCACCTCCGTAGACCGCATAGAATTATGAATGGAAGTGCTTGTGATATAGAGAAGGGCCCCAGATCCAATTTTCCATATATCTAATTGGGGAGAAACGGGATTTCTATCAGGTCTGCGGCGCATTCGAGGTCTTGCGACTTTGCCGAGGAACAGCCGCAAGTCAACGACAATGCAACCCGACATCGCTGCGGCCGCAACCGTCGAGAGACCACGGCAGAACCCGTCGCGAAACTACGGTGTCCTTGGATTGAAGCTTTTAACGTCTGCCTAGACCACTTGAAGCGGTATCGCCTGGATTCTGTGTGCCAAGTCTTTGGTTGAGCGAGGTCGTAGGCACGGTAGACGCTCTGGCTCCCATTTTTTCGCGGTTGCTTCACCATATCACAAAACCAGAAGAGGCCGGGTTTTTCCTACACTTCCGCAGAAAGACCCCATTCAACCATCTCCCATAAGCCTTTCAACCGTCTCGCTACCTTGACAACGATGGCTAGGAGACCGACGACCAAACGCATCAATATGGTCATGATACAGACGCGGCGGCAGAACCGTGCGTTCAAGTCCTCCCTCCTGAAACTTGACCCTTGCTCATGTCCACAATCACCTCTACTTGTCCGCGCTAGGTACTCCGCCGCTGTTGGGGAGTATAATTTGTCAGACCTCCTACAACAACTACCAAGCACCACGCCCCCCCTCCCCCCCCAAAGAAACTGCAGCAGCGTGTCCATTGTATGCTGAGGACCCTCCATACCAAGCTCACGCTGCTCCTGGTCACGTCGGCGCAAGGCATCGAACAGGCGTTCGGCATCGGCGATTGTAAGCCTGGAGCCACCCCGAGGGGCAACTCCCAACGGAGGGCGCGCCGAAACGAATCTTGCCTAAACCCCAGTTAGCAGGTGTTAAACCACTAAGCAAGCAAACGCCCGCCATCCAGGAATGGGCTTGGCTCGGTACATCGACAACATGGCCATCGAAAAAGGTCGGCTGGGTAGGTTCCCACTAAGCAATGCATTCGAGTTGCCATCCACAAACTCAAAGACCTCCCACAAAGCTGGGCTGAGAGATCCCGCTGGCCAGTTTAAGTGACTAGCAACCCCACATGTTGCTCTCCGACCTGCAACCCCCGCGCCCAACAGCAAGTCTTGAATCACCAAGACATCGTTCCCCCAGGGTTCCGCCCTCCAACGGTATGATAGGGGAGAGCCCAGCCACCGTACACTACTTAAAGGTTGGCAGACACGGCCGGCAGACGGCCGCTTTTGCCAGGATATTCGCTGAAGGGCTGGAGGACGAGGATGGACTACAACCACAGTTCCAGACCATATACTCGCCCGTCCGAATATGATGACGAGCGCCTCATGTCTTTGGAAACTACTGCCCGAGAGAGCAGGCTCCTCAAGTTTTGCGCAGGTCGGCGATGCCAGGCACGAGCCAAGAATGGGGCCCCGTAAGGAAGATGGATGCTGGGGAAGATTGCTTACCTGACCTGGGTGGCTGCCGGGTCCTCGATCAAGTAATCGAGGCCCGTGGCACGGGCGAAGAGCAAGTTTTGGACCGAGCGGCCGGGGACCGGCGGGGTTCTCGGCGAGGCGTTGACAGTCAGCGCTGTGGTCCAAAACGTGGGGAGGGGGAAAGAATAAAGAGTAAGAAGGAACGGGAAAGGTATTGCACTTGCAGGTGATATGGATTTCACGTGGCACAAGCGAGCCACGGCGATGGTGGTGGGACGAAATCGGAATGTTGGGCAGATATCGATGTCAGTGTTGAAGCCTTGAAGGTGAAGGTAAAGGAGGGAAAAAGATCTGCGCTGAAAAAAAAAAAAAACGAGTGGATAATTTCTACCGGCAGGCAGAGGGCCAAAAGCACAGTTTTACCTTACAGGAAACAGAACATGTTGGTACCTACAGTAACATCAGATGAAATGCCATCAGATACCTTGGGTAGGTATAGGACATCTTAGAGAAAGAGGAGGGGTCGCAAGTGAGGAGTTCCATGCGGGCGGCGTCAACAGGAAAATCCACAGCCTTTTTAATGGTGGTTCAATGTGAAGTATCAGGCGCAATCAGAAGGAGACCGGTGGTGCATGTTTCTCGAGATCTATATCTCCTGATCCCCAGCCCCAGCCCAAAGTGCATCCCAAATCACTTCATCAAAGAGAGAAGAAGAGCTGTCAACATCCCAACCTCCACAGCAAAGAAAAAAATCAGGAAGGTTTCCCTGCTCTTGAGCATTCGCATCCCTACTGGGCCTTCGCGGCTTGAAGACAGGTATCCCCGAGCAAACGAACCCAGGAACAGGACCTTGTCTGACTCCGAGAGCGGCTCGGACCTGTTGCTCTCAAGCTTCTCCATGTCGCGGACCATCCTCGCCCAGTTGAAGTCCAACTCGGTCGTCCACATCCAGGCCGGGAGGGTGGCCGTGTTTGTGCAGAGGGGAGCCTATGTAAGTCAAGATGGTTAGCATTGGTTGACCTCGTTGTGGAGACAAGTCTCAAACGGTGAAGAAGTCGTACATAATGGTTGATGAAGGTCTCAGTGCTGCACGCCGCGCCGACATCCGTCAGTTCAGGAGAGGCGGGTCCCCCGGTGAGGTTTGTGGAAGCAACTAGGGAACAACCTGTTACCAAACCTCTTCTGGAGAAAATAGGGGTCGCAGTGGCGTGCGGGGATACATACTAGTTTCCTCGACGCTGGGTTGCTCGGCGCTGTCCTGCTTGCCGCTTGTCCGCTCGGTGGTGGTTTGTCTAGCGCTAGGCGCCTTGTTGCGCTTATTCTTGCGTTTGGAGGGCATCGTCAACTTGCTCGATAGCCAGGAAATTGTTGGTTGAGTGGGAGAAAGAACTTTGCCAGGTGGGCTGGAGGAAAAATGCGATCCTGTGGATGGCAGGACGCAACCAAACGATAGCGGGAAGGTACTTGGTTCTTGGTGAATAGCGCCCCTTTACTGAGATTCGATGGACCATGGAATAGGCCAAAGGTTTCCTCGCGGCGCACAACGCTCACTCTCTTCGCTCCAAAAAGTTCTCCTACAAGTAGGCAACACTGTTTATAAGGAAAGAAGAGGAGTGAACTGGAATGATGCAAGATGTGATGTAAATACTGAAATTCTCTAGATGTGACACGCTACCTGGTGACAAGTCCCAGGATTTCTGCCCAAGAGTTGCTCGAGGGGGGAAAATGATAGCGAAGACGCGCACGATCATGGGGGTGGCAGGTCGGCCTGCCAGACTCCCGCCGGATGACAATCCGCTTCACACATTACTGTCGATCCCCTCACTGTATCTCCATCAGTCTGTCAACTTATCTCTTCACCAGAATTTGCAGCTCCGACCGCCGTAACACGAAGTCCTCGTTTGAGTTGTGTCCGGCCTTGTGTTACCTGTCCCACCCAGTCAGCAAATGTAACCTACTGGTAAGCGTCATTCAAGTGCCCAGGAAACCTGGTTCGGCATGTCGATGAACCCGTCGATGGCAACCGGCCCAACCCGCGGCGAGATCTTGTATCACCAAGACATAATCCCCCAGGGTCCCGCCCTCCCACAGTTGATCGAGGAGTTGCGGCCGACGCTGTTAGGCGCGGCCTCAGGCGGTCTCTGTGTGCCGGGGTTTTTCGCGGGGGGAAGGGGAGGACGAGGGCTAGACCACGCTCAAACCTAGGCTTTATACGCGCCTACCAAGAAAAGAGGCAGGTGCTTCAAGTCCCAAAGGCCGGCGCTTGACGGTCTTGGCCCTCATTTTAGACCAGCGGCGACGCAAGGCGCGACTCCCAGATCATGGGAAGGGCAATGAATGCTGGGAAAACGCTTACCTATTAGATGGCGAAGGAGAAAATGTCACCCGCGAATGAGGGTGTTCATGGGCGGTCGGTGACTGTGAGTACGGGATTGTTTGCTGTTAGTAGGTAAAAATAAAAGAGACGAAAAGTATCAAAAAGAAGAGAGATAGATGTGGGAAGGAGGGTATATTGAGTAGAGGTGGGAAACGGATTGACTGGGGAAGGGAGACGGATTGAGTTGATACCTGACGTCGTGAAAGAAGGGTGTAAAGGGGATTGGATCATTGATGAGGGAAGGCATCCACAAAGCTTTGGGTTCCATTGGAAGGGGGAAGGAGGGATGCGAGTAAATATTTGAGTGAAAAGATGCAAGTGGAAGAAATACTTACTGCTCTTGGGTTGGCTAGCGCCATCTGCGACAGCGTTGGGGTGTGCCGTGAGTGGGGTTTTTTGGTTGAGGGAAGGGAAGGGAAGGTTGGAAAGAAGTTGGAGGAGGGAAAAGAAAGAAATTTGTTTGGCGAAGAAAAGCGCAGACATTATATCTCTGCACCGACTCCAGTGGGAAACAAAGTGGGTCCAAATTTTGGGCACACCTGAATGGAGAGATGCCTGAAAAATACGGTGTTCAAGGTGACCAGCTCGGACGAAAAAGTTGTCAGTAGGTGGCCAGGGCAAATGGTAAGACTGAGAGCGAGGGCAAGGCGGTGCAGGGATTGGAAAGGCAGGAATGAGTCGAAAAGGGCGGTATGGCAGTTGTCGGCAGTGCGATCAATCTTTGGAACGCAATATACGCTCGAGCAAGACAACGCGTCCAAGATCAGGTAGATAATGCCAAAGCCGGCGAGGAACTTACATCCATGTTGACCGATTCGTGAGATTGACGAACCTCTCGGGCAATATTCCAGAAGCAGGAGCCTTAAACCTGTGACTGGTAGGCGTCATGGAGTATCGCAAGCTGGGGAAGTTGCAGGTGGTCGTGAGTCGTGGGCTTGCGATATAGAAAGGAAAACATACGAGGCGAAAAGGTGAGGTGAGGCGAGGTGGGGCATGGTGTGTGGTTCGAGGTTGGAAGGTCCAGCTTTTGGACCTGAAAAACAACAAACGAAAGTTGGGATGATAGAGATTGAGGTCCCACTACGTGCGGCGATTCAGAACAGAACTGTTTTCCAGCCTGGGTATTAACTCCCCCACCTGATTTATGCTTCCGTTCTTCCCACCTACCACCATCACCACCATTTCTACCAAGAGTTGCCTTTTGGCTTCGAGTAGTCATCCAATCACCTCTCTCGCGTGGTGTGGGAGGTGGCCCTTGGGGGCTTTGAGGGGAGGCTGCTGCGTGAGCGTGAGGGGAAGCTGTATGAGGGTTAAGAGATTGAGAAGTGGGAGCAACGCGTGCATCAGGAGAGGAAGGACCTTGTGCGCGTGATTTATAGGCTGTTGGTTAGGTATCTTGTTCGTCTTAGCTGTCTTGGTGGTATTAAAACTCTTGAGGCTGGTTTAAATATTTTCACCCAATCGATAATACAATGATGCCTGAATCCAGTCTTGTCATGATTTCACAGTTCTAGCCCACTTCTCTCGGTATATTCAGGTTGTGCATTCGTGGGGAGGAGATGTGTACCTTGAATCCCGTTGATGCCACTTCAAGTGGCCTGGACAGGTATTGCAAATTCCGATAGGCGTTAAAAAAGCCCAATGATTTGAATCAAATTTCGAGGCGTTAGGGTATCGATTGATGCATTGAGATCTTGGATATACTCCTTTTCAGTGGGTGAATCTCTCTTTGATTTTTCATGTATGCCGTTTATTTTGTCAAGTACAATACTTGCAGTCCGTAAACGAAGATCGTTGCCACAGAGTGAGGTTTAGGTAATTACACAAGCAATCCGCGCAAAAGTTCAATTCGATAGCAATCCATATCCAAAGAAACCAACCAAGGCCGCCAAAACAACTCGTAAGTCTTGCATTACGAAACAAGGTTGGCAACTAGCAATTCCAATTCTTAACTTCAATCACCTTGACTCTGCCCAGACCTCCGCATGCCCAGTTTGCTCCCAGAATGCCCTAACTTTCTCTCCTCCCTCGGTGGCTTGATATACTCCACAAGTTTCTTTGCAAAACTGGATTGGTGTCGGAGCGTGCCGGAATGCGGGTCTTCGAGGGACGGGCCGACGGGTCGAACCTTGTCCTCCACCGCCGACACGACCACCTGCGGCATCCTCTTCTCGGTGCTGGGCGCGGCAGCTCCTGGGTTTTCGTGTAGTGCCTTGAGCCTGGCTTGCGCTCGCCGAGTCTCCTCAATCAACTCGATCGCAAGCTGCCCTCTGTCACGTTCCAACGCTCCTAAGCGGTTTCCTCCGCCGCTGCTGGGCCGTGATCGACCCAGATCCAGCGGTGCCGCATTGTTCGCGTATTGACGATGTGGGTTTGGCCGGACAATGGGCGCCCCAATGGAACGTTGCTGAAGGGTCTTCCAGGCAAGTCTGCGCTGGGCTCGATCGTTTGCTTCGGCTTGGGCCAGAAAGATCTCAAAGTCACTCGGCGGACCTCGGGCCGAGGTAGGTTCCGAGCGCGTAATCAGCGGAGCGGGCGCAAGCGGTTGGATCGGAAGAGGTCGCTTCATCGGGAGTGCCGTCTCTTCTCCAGCCCGTGATGCCGTGTTGGCTGGATTGATATCGATGAGCAATTCTTCCGCGGGCACTGGCCTACGTTCAGGCTGGTCCCGCATTGCGTATTGCCGTCGTCGCGCTTCTGGGTTCGAGTATGAGGACTGCGGAGGCAATGGATACGATCTCGATGGCTCCTCTGCGGATCGAGCGGATTTGTGACCTGGTCGTGGAAGGATCTCTTGTGTTCTCTTCTCGGGCTTTGGTTCGTCAAGCTTCGGTTGGCGCGCCGTCGCAGCGCTTTCTCGTGTGGGATCTAGCCGTCTCGATCGAGCGGCCTTGGACCCGCCCTTGACTGCGGTGCTGCTGCCTCGAGGCGGAATGTGGGGGGACACTGTCACCCTGGAGAAGTCGGAGGCGGCGTGTTGAGGTTGGTAGACAACCCTGGGCTTGGGCATCAGGTCTTCGGTCGATAAGGTCGTGTCCACTGATCGCTTGGTCTTGAGCTTGAGTCGCTCGATGAAGCTGGGCTTCTTCTTGACCACGGGCTCGCTATTGCCTTCAGGCATGGTCGCGGTGGCTTTCATCGCGTTTCGTATTGCGCGCTGCGGGCGTTGATGGTCGCGCACTTCCTGAGACTGGAATGGAGACTGAAAATCCCCGCGCAGCCACCCCTGTGGCCCCAGTGATTTTTGTTATCTTCTTCTCGGCTCGTTGCTGACATGGTGACGTCGATGGCGGTGGCCGTCGCGCACCGCGATGTCAGGACAGGGTCCACTTCCGTTGGTTTCGCTTCGATTTCGAGGTATCGCCTCGTCAGTTCTTGGGTCAGCAGGACGGCTTCAAGCTCAGGTGACGTGAAAGAGAGACACATATCCGAACGACCTCGGGATGTATGTAGTGTCTTAACTTGGCATTGGTATTGTGACGTCTGGTTCGAGACATGCAGAGATTGACAAGGGCAAATTGCCGGAGCAAAAGCTCCCCTCGACTGCGAGCATCCATGTCCCTTCTGGGTGCTGCGCCGGGTGCTCCTTCCCACACCCCGCTAGGATCCGGAGTAGCCGACTTCAACTCGGCTTCTTCGTTAGCCGGCGGATGGTGCAGCGGTACTATCTTCCGTTGCGGCTGGTGAATGTGAGGCTACTCGGTTCGATGAGCCCAGGTCACTCTGGACCAGACTTTCGTCCCAATAGACTCTCGTTGAACGCAATTGGGTATTGTCACGAGTACAGTTACCGTCGCTTTTGTTCAAAAATACACGTCAAACAAGTTTGTTCTATCGCCAAAACCCCCGCCCTTCTTGCAAAGACAGCTTCTCTGAAACATTGGTCGCCAACGAGGTCATACCGAGGCGTCTGAGCCACACCCTCCGAGCGGTATATTGTGGGATATCTAACGGCAATACTGAGCTTGTTCCTCGGATATTCCAGGTGTGACCGCCGAAGCCGAGGAAACGGGCCGCAGAATCTATGTGTGACATCAGCCATGCTCAAGATCGGGAACAGCGCGTGGCATCCCTGTGTTACCTCCACCTGTGGCTCTCCATGCCAAAGCGCCTGCGACGTTACCTATTGGTCACTTCGGCCGACCTTGCCTCCTCCCCTTCCAGCTTCCTCCACATCATCTCCGGCATAGGGTTACCGACTTGTCGGCTCGAGCTGATCATTAACTGTCGCGACTATGGATAGTCAATCTCCTGTTGTGGTCGACGTGCCAGGGCCTCCATTTCATCCTCTGTCAGGGGAACTCGCTCCCACAAATCGCGGTAGATGCCGTGAAGAGTTATGGCGACGTCGGCATCGACCCGAACCGTGTTTCTTTTGTCCACAAGTATGGGAAGAGAACATGGTGTTACCGGGCCGTTGTATTTGGCAAGCAGAAAGTCTATCAGCTCTTGTTGTTGGTCGTCTCGGAGCTGTGTTACCCGTTCGGTGACGCCTGTACGACAAGGGTGAAAGTAGGCATTTGGAGGGTTCTCAACTTGGTTACCGTGGTCATCAAACTCTGCTGCGCGGTCGAAGACGACAACAGCACCGAGGATACGATCCTCCGCCCAATAGCCCACGATGTCGGCAACACCTTCGGGATAGATGTCGTCATGCTGGGCGGGGGGTCAGCATGAAGAGTGGAGAGGGCACTCCGTGAGAACATACCAAATAAAGTGGGTGGTTGAAGATGGTGGGCCGAGGAGGTAGGACAAACCAGTTTTTCGGGTCGATGATAGCCGGTCGCGGCATTTCCCACTTGACGACAGAGTCGATGTCGCCTTTGTGGAGGCGAAAGCCTAGTTGGAAGAGAAGGGCGCCGAATTGGTGGAGAGACACAGCGACGAGTTCGATCAACCTCGTGTTGAACGCTTTTGTTCCGGGTCTTGCACTTCGGAACGCACTCAAAGTCTAATACAGTCAGGCCGGAAACATCGGCACAAGTTGGGTGTCTCGCGTACCTTTGGGTTGAACCAGAGAACATCCAAAGTCCACCGTCTACACAATTCTCTTGATTTTTCTAGCGACCCTGGACAGAGCTCCTCGTGTTCGTCGAGCGGGTGATCCCCTGGAAGACCTGGCGATCGCCGTTCCCAACCAACGTTGGCGGTCGGTAATCCATCGATAATCTGTGCGTAGGTGGAGATGGCGAGTTCGGTCGAAAGAACATTGGAGATCGCGTTGGCTAAAATGTCTCGCCGTTGATGGTCTAGCATGTCAGGGTGGACGCGGGCGCGGTGGTCCTCGCGGGCGAGACAACAGAGGCGCTCTTCCAGGGACTCAAGATCCTCGGCCCTGATTGCCATCGTAATTGTTTCACATCGACCGGTCTTTGTTCCAGGCCCAAAGTTTGGACGTCAGCAGCTGAGGGCCGGAGCGACCCGGCATCAAAGTGTAGGGGCCGGGCCGTAGCGGGCCATCGCGGGCCATGGCGCTGCAGGGTAACTGTGGGGTAAGCCAGGGCACTGGTGACTCGCCCCGCAGCGGCGCGGGGTCATGTGGGGCTTGTTCAACGTCACAAACCTCGTTGAACATCCGTGGTGCTGATGGAATTGGCTGTTGTGGCTCCTAATCAAACGCTTGCGCGCTCTCCGTGTCCGTCTCGCTGCTCATTTCCTTGCGTGGCACCTTCACCAGGCAGGCTGCCAACGACAGGGGTCTGGCTGTGTTGGCTGCTGCCGCTCACCGCGGACTCAGCTGTGAAGTGTTGAGACCAGGAGTCATTCGGGGTTCTTCGGCTGTGTCAAAGCCACGTCAGGGAAGTTAAAATCGTTGTCATCCGGCGATCTGAGAGGCGTGTCAGGGAGTAGGAGTACCGAGCTATAAATGGCCATAAAACGTCCGCTGGATCTCTGGCGGGCCGGACGGCCGCAGCAAAGGATTCCCTTTGCTATATGTCCCCCTTTTGCCCCTGGGAGGGTTGTTACAACCTTCACAGCCTCGTGAGAAAGAGGATAGCAAGAATCGCCCCCCTCACCTTTGTATCAATCTTCGAGGAAAACAAGGCAAAAACCTTAAGCAGATTTCCTAGCAAGCAGTCAAGCACCAAGGCCCTTTGACTAGACTAAACTCTCGTCCTTTATTGTTTACGGATCCGAATCAGTCAATCATTCCTTTTGTGAATGGGGGACGGTTTATTCTTGTGATACCTACACCTGATACCAGGCTTTGCTGCCCGGCAGCGGCGGGGCAGGTTCTATGCTGTGAACCTGAACTCACTTTTATCCCAAGCCCCTAACTTGGTCGGATATTATCACTGTTTGTTCTGGTAGCTAGCGGTCCAAGGACCTTTGGCGTTCTCATGACGGGATTTTATTTTCCTGTCGCGGTCGCGGCACTCTCCCAGCAGTCAACACCAGAACACACGGCCTTCCCGACCATACTCCCCCATCTAAAAATGCCTGTTGACCTTGCAAATATTGCTGGTATCTGTTTTTCCTAATTGGAAATGTTAGGTCTATTCTCGATCCAGTTAAAATTGGCCCTCACGTCTTCTTGCACCACCGGCGGTTTGGTCAGGTGCGCTTTCCTCCTCGCGTTTCGCCGATAGTGTTGACACCCCGTGTTTTGCACTGCTTTTCGGTTAATGCCAAATACAAGATTGAATCCCGTTTTATTCATCCTGCTTTCTCATTCCGAGGTCTCTTTCCCACTCTGCCGCAACCGGGAACGCTTTCGGAAGCTCGCTTTTGATGGTGAGGAACCCTGCACCGGTTGCAGCTCGAACGGCGTTGGCGGCGAAGGCTTACTACCGCCTGAGACAACCAAGCTTCCAGGTTGGTATATCTGGTCTCTTAATTGTTTTGGCAGCGCCAGTATCCCGTGAGCTTGTTAGAGCGTTGGGAGCTAACCTAAAGTCGTAGGTTATGATAGGGGACAACGAGGTCACTGGGAAGTCGGAGCTCATCCTTCCCCGTTCCCGACCACAGCTCTAGACGGTGGTGCCGCCACATCTGTCTCCTCCACGTCGACCAGCCCCTTCAATATATACCCTACCAAGGTTTTTGCCTCGAGGACCGTACCGCGCGATACTGCAGGCGCCGCTTCAAGCCCGGCCAACCGTCACGGACAACGCTGATCGCTGCCAACTACTACATGGCTAGTGCCAGTTATTACCAGCCGTTACTTTTTTATTTGCACCCACTGGGCCCCAGGGCGTCCACCGGTCCGATCGCTCCGTTCACGCCCGTTGGTTTCGTCCAGCATACAAACCCAGCCTGATCTCGTCCTCTGAAGCTGGCACCACGTGCGAGACTGGACACTGACCGACGGCGTCAACAATGTACTCAACCTCGAATGCGTAATTCGCCACAGAAAGTTCAAGCTCCACCAGCCGCGCCCAGACTCTCTCAACGACGACACGATCGAAGACGGTTTCGAACCAGCAGTTGTACTCGTATGCGGCCACGTCATGGGCCAAGAGTGCTGGACCGCGTACAAAGACGAGCGTAAGCGCAAAGAAATCGAAGACCTGGGTTACAACCGGGAAGAGGAAGAGCCGTATTCCGACTGTAACAACGAGTTCGGCAAAGACCACGAAGAGGGTTTGTCAGGTGGCCAGCGGCCGAAAGTGTGGATAAACAGGTGGGAGGAGCGCGCCATTTGTTCAGCCAGCTCTCCGAGTCCATGAAAGCAGCGAGCGAGCCTAACAATGTAGGAGTTGAGAAGACGCAGGGTAAAATGCGGGAGGGGGGCGGCGAGTAGATGCAGACCAGTGTCGCGTTGCTTGATGTTTGAGAGACGCGGTGTGTGTCAAACCTCTACCTGGAAAGACTGGGGGTGAGAAAGGCAAGGGAACAGGCGAGGACGGACAACCTGGAACGGCAGGCCGGGCATCCCTTGTGGCTACCAGTCGTTTTTGCAGAATTATTATGTTTTCAGTATGTATAGGGGTTGGAGCTGTTCTCTATATAACCACACAATTCTCATCATCCATCAAGAAAAAAGAGAAGACATTGCGAGCATAACGCTGACACGGAGCTCGCCGCCGACGAGATGGACCAACTCCTCCGAGCTTGCTACCGCCGCGGCCACGGCCATCTTTGCATTCGGGCCCAACGACTTCCCCTCCTACACCGCCGCAAGGAGTGCGATGGCAACCTAACCTTGGATCTGCCCCCTTGGGGCGCTGCGGAGTACGGAAGTCAGATCTCCGTTCGGAAAAGGGAGATTGTGGCGCCGCAGCTGACCCTAAAAGCCCCTTCTCCCTGCCTTGGGCGTTCCTTGCGATCCCGGCACAAACGTTGGATCCTGCCTATGCGACTTAGAGAACGACGTTGGCCACCCGATGTTCCAGAGCGGAAAGACGGCGAGCGGAGGGACGCGCCCAGAGCAAAGTAGGCATGATACCAAGGTCAACACCGGGCGTGCCGTGGCGGTCAGAACTGAAGAGGGGGTCGCCCGGTCCCAACGTCATGTCCTTTGCCAACAACTCTCGCGTCTTCAGCGAGAGCTGTCAAAAAGCGAAAGCGGGCCGCTTCGTTGGGTTTGAGAGAACTTGCTATCTTGGCCAGGGTACGTATACCTAGTGATACCAACGCAACCAAAAACAAAAGAAGAGCCACGCGCCAGCGAGAACGGAGACCGGGAGCGCCGGCGGCCGCGGGGTCAAAGCTCAGCCCAGTGCCGACAGTGTCAAGGCTGCGGCAAGGATTCCCCTTGAACACAGCTGCAGAGCCGCAGGGGGCGCTGCTCTGCACACTCGACGGCCACATGTGGCGCCGTCCCAGCCACGACTGAGCTCAGCTGGCTTGGAGTGTTGGATCAGGCTACGGGAAATCTGGTGGCCATGCGTAATGGACTGGGACGAGAATTGGAGAGCGAAAAGGGAGGATTGGGGGAAAGGATGCCGATACTTGCTGAAAATGCGAAAAGGCAAGACACCCAGCCCGTTCGTTGGGCTAAATCGTCAGATCAATCAATCAATTACCCTTAGCCACCACATAATGGATTATGGAGTTCATTTAGGAAGTTCTACAGCTTTCAAGTTTCGTTGCAAAACAGACCCCATCGTGTTAGGGGGATTACCACATTTCTTTGAAGCGAATTTGCTTGCCACGCAAGCACTCAGAGCTTGTAAACACAGCAGTATCATTACCGGGGTGCCAGAATAATATTCTGGGCAAATCGCAGGTCGATTGGGTATTCTAATAGTACAAAGAATCCTTATAAATCCATCATACACACATACTCGCCAGTCTCAACCTTCACCCCCGCAACCATACGCTCGTCGGGGCCTCTTCTAGGTTCGTTCGGGAACTTTCTTGGAGTTCTCAGTCGCTCCATCACTCCGCCTTTCTCTTGCGGTTCTCGCCCGCCGGGGCGGGGGCAGGGGGGTTCTCTCGCTGGAAGAAGTCGTATGCGGCATCAACAATCTCATCCAAGTCGGCGGTTGCGGAACCACGGAAATCTAGGCCGTAGCCATGCACATTCCACTCGTAAGCAAGGTCGTCAGCCTGCTCATGCGACGTCGTGGCGCATCTAGGTACCCAATGTATCTCAACGACGATTCCCATATTCTCAAGGTAGGCGGCGATTTCTCGAATGCGAATGAGGATCGGGCGCAAATAACAGGTAGCACTGTTGGACCTCACAGCTAGGATTTCCTTGTCAGATGCTGGGCCTCCCAAGGCAACGTAGCGCCCCTCTCTGGCATTCATCATCATTCCGATGCTGCTGGATGAGTCGGTGAAGACTCTGATGACGCAACAGTCCGGGTTTGGGAAGGTCTTGAGAATATTTAGACCAGTTCCGAGGGATTCAAGAATCGCAAGCAGCTCGACCTGTTGGGTGTTATGGCATGGGGCCACTCGGAAACGGTAGTGGATCCTCTCGCCGCCAACGACTCCAATGGGGCCTGGGTGCCTGTAAACCAAGCCATAGCCCCCGAGATGCTTGACGTCGTTGACAGACCCGTCGCAGAAGAAGATGAGGTTTGGGGTTCCGTTCTCTAAAATCGCGCTCTCTTCATCGGCCGCTAGTGCGACCGCCATTGCCCGATCGGCGTTCATATCTTCATTGATGAAGATAACATTGGGCAGCTTTGGCAGGGTCCTTGAACTGACGGAGCCTGCGAATGTGGCCGGGAACCGCGGCGTTATGGGTGAAGAGGACGGTGCGGGAGGTGAACTTCCGAATGTGGCCGATTGCGCAGTGGAAGCAACAGCCTGGCTACCCGTGGAACTAGCGGGAGGCTGCGAGATATCGTTGGCTGGCTGGGTAAACGCACGGCTGGCCCCTAGGCCAGAAGCCGTTGCGTGGGCTGGGGCGCTGATAGGTCCGCCGGGACGAGAAACAAGCGGCACAGACGGGGGTGAGAGCCCACCACACGGGTTAGGGTTTGGAGCGTGGAGGTCGATTCGCTCGGGGTGACTGCCAGGAGCATGCAAATTCGAAGTTCTAGCGGCAAGGGGGCGTCCGTTGATCGAGGAACCAGGAGTTGATGGACGAGGTGGCAGTGACAACGGAGCCGGGGGGAGCAATCGCTGCCTCGACGGGGAGCCGCCAGGCACCCGAACTTCGTTATTATCGTTCGATGGCATGACTGGAAACGCCCAGTTAGCAAATAAATCATTGTACCTGCTTTTCTGGCATTGGGAGTCCTATAAACGACGGCACTCCAGGCCGCCGTCGTGCGCAATCGATAGGGCCGACAGACTGAAACGTTGATGTATGCCTCGCTGGCAGCTACCCAACCGAACGGTACCTCGAAGGCGCGGCGCCTCCAGCAACGGTGCCTGGGCGCCAGACAGGTGGCCATCCGCTTGGACGACCAAAGGAGGCGGCCCAGATGGAATAGATGCTAGAGAGGTAGCCGTGCTTACTTGATTGGAAACAATCTGAAGACAAGTGCAAAGCTAAGGCGGCCGCGTCGCAAAACCACTGCACAAATGACGCCAAAGGCGGTCTGGCACGAAGGCGGAAAGACGACTGAAAGGTAGTCGCGGACGAAAAGGCGTCAAGGATAAAAGAGAGTATCGCAAATTAATTCAGCTCCGATGAAATTTGGTTCGCGATAGAAAGCTAGTAGGATCGTAATCAGTGTGATCGTGGAGAGAAGAGGAGGAAATCGTTACGACGGAGAAGAGATTGGCTTGAGTCGCAATGGCGGGGTAAGAATTTAACTGCTGGACGCGCGCAGAGGATGGAGAGAACGTTTCTGAAGCAACAGTGGATTGTGGCTTGTCGCGCTGATCAAAGATGGAAGGAGCAGCTTCAACCCAGGTTGGGATGAAAGAATGGTTGTCAGTGGGGACCAGCGACCGCAGCATTCAGGTTGCGGGCACTCCGGGCAGAAATTGAACACCGCACTCAAACGCAATGCAGGAACCGCAGCCTAGAGGTAAACATGTCGCGTTGCGTCCCTGAATACAAACCCATTTTTCATGATCGCAAGAAGCACGATGGGAAGTCGAGTTGTTTGCTTTCCGACAAACGGACTAAGCTAATACTAACGTCTCAAAAGTCCTCCATCCTGTGCACAGCATATGCAGGCTCCTCATATGGATGAGCTCTCCTGACAGTCAGCGTGTTGTCCATTCTAGACGCGAGGGAAGCGACTCACTTCTTCAGCGCAGCAACCGCCTGACGCGCAATGTCTTCGCTGGCGCAGAGGGTCTCGACTCTTGCCTCCTCAACCTTTTCGAGCGCGCCGACCTCTCCAATGTGTGGGTTTGCTACATCTCCAGGACGGAACTGCCCCGTTCCGACGGCAGTCCAGCAACACTCGGTGTAGTCGCCCGGTCCGGGATACCGCCCAGCACCCGCCGCAAAGATCGCCGTCTTGCAGGCTTCGACTGCAGAAAGCGGTGCATAGAAAACCAATGTGTAGCGTGCAATCCTTGACGCCGGCGCAGCCATTTTCTGCTGGGGTATCTGGGCGTTCGTCAGGTTTTGGCAGGTGTCGTTGTTGCGGTGAGGTTCAAAGTGGGGCAAGGTCGTTTGTTGACATTGGGCATTACCCCTCAAAAGGGGTGATCTGATAAGGGTTAGGGTACCCATAGCAAGCGAGCACGTTACCGTTTCGTTTTTTCTTTCGCCAAGCCCAGTAGGTGCGCCAGAATCTTCGTAAGATCCGCTGTTTAGGTGATTAAATAGCTCGATGCGGAGAGTGAACATCATGAAGTGAGGTCATGATAACCGTGTGAAGCAGTGAAGAGGAGAAAAGAAAACACAGAAATTTCTCACATGCCCCGCCTGGAGTCGAACCAGGGCTGCCTTGGAATTTTCAGGATGCTGTTGCTCCTCGCTTGGGCGGCGCTTATTGGCGCGTCACTTGCTGACGACCCGATGACTTCTGACGAGTCCAGAGGCGAAAGATGGGGCAATTGGACGACGATCAGCTGCTCAGAGCCTGCGCTTGTCAATTGGCGGGACTTTACGCAGGCCGAATGATGGACCATTCTCAACGCCGAGAGAGCCTTCTCGGACGTAGTCAACGTTTTCTACTCGGAAGACCATGAGGAGCGCATTCGCCTGAACAATTCCATCTATCGAACTTTTGGGGGGCCTCGAGACGCCGGATGCGCCAAGCTGACGACAGATCCCAATTGCGAGCGCTTGGTGAACTGCGCGGAGCGTCTGGGTGTCGGCCCTGCGGGGACACTGGTAATGGACGCGCTCAGCAACGTTGAGTTTGTATGTCCTCTTCCTGCGTGGATCAAGGAACAGTGCTAACATGTACGAGATGTACGACACCATGTACGAGGCCATTACACAGGCCATCTCCCACATGGATGTTGACCTTCGTCCATTCCAGACCGTGGTTGGGTGGCTCAACAACCAAGGGCGAGGGCAAGAGAACATCGAGTATTACACCCCCGAGATCAACCAGGGTCTAAAGAGCTCGGTTTTTAACGACATTCTGGCAATCTCCAGGCTGTTGATTGAGCCTCACTCGACGGCGTCTGACCAAGCTGACACAGTCTAGCCCCGCACGATCTCCAAACAGAAGCCACCAAGATCACGACTCCTTTCGAGGGGAATAAAAGTTTCACGATCGCTACCATGAAGTCTATTGTGAGGGCATGGCACGAACAGTAAGCCGGTTATTTCCGAGAACCCCGTGACATCACGCCAACAGTAAATAGGTATCGTTTCGGATCAGAGGTGTCGTGGGAGGACATTGGCGAATGGAACAACCACTTTGGCATGTCTCCGCCGACTTTCGGGGTCCCAGTGTGGCAAGTGCTAGATGCTTGGAGAAACCTTATCGACACCGCGAAAGAGTTCACCATCAGCGGAAAGTTCACCGCTGACCTCCCCATCCTAGGCGATATGACGGAGAGCGGTGTTATGCTCGGGAGGGGTGACGGCAATCGCACGATAGATTACCGTGGACAGGCAGCGGAACGGGGAAAGTCGCTGATTGAGGCTGCCACCGCTTTGGTCGTCCCATTCCTCTGGTCCATCGGTGGCGACGGCGTCTTCCTTCTTGACGCTAAGCACGACTGCTCGATCGAGCATCCGCTTGTGCCGCAGTATCTAAGCCAAGAAACCGCAGACGCGACACAGCCTTGTTTCAAGAACAAGCGATACTATCTCGTCTCCGCACCGAGGGGTCAAAAGACGTTCATCATCCCCCCGGGATTCGAAACTTTCAAGAAGGGGATAAAGGTGGACGATTTTGTACCAAAGTAGGTCTGTTGCGCAAATGGAGATTCTGGCAGCTGACTTGCTTGCAGTGTCGTTTTGGCCGACGAGTTAGCCGGGGGGTACCGTAACGGCTTTCTTGAGCTCCATATGTCGTTCAATCACATTCTGGAAGCATTCCACGACCATTCAATTGCTGCACCCGGGGCAATTCAACTTGCCCTGTGTGATGCGGAGGAGGCATCGAGGAACCATGGAGACAATGGGCGGTGGGACACATTTCCTTGCGACAGAACGGCTGGGTCATTGATGTACCGGGAGTACCTGACGGGAAAGAGATCTGGAAGGAACTCGGCAAGCTCGATACGAGGATGGCAGCTTCAGGTGTTGCAGTTTGTCGCATTTACGGCGCTGTGTGCTGTCTGGTAATGGCTCAGCACATGTTTCTTCTACCCCTAAAATGACACTTGCCAACATCACGTCGGACTCATCAGCACCCCTTTGGGATGAAATTGACTCTAGTGTCACTGCGAGGATTCTGATCAAAGAGGAAGTATGTTTGCTGCAAGAGCAAGCACTCGTCGTTTGCCAAAGTGACTGTCTTGGATACAGGACTGACACAATGACTGGATAAGAGATGCATCCCTGTGTCCTACCATTGCGCGCTTGAGCAACTAGTTGACCTTGGTTAGTCAACCCCATTGTACCGCAACCCTTCCTATCCCAGTTGTTGATCCGATATTGTCAACATGTGTGATGAGAAAGACATCATGGGGCGGGGGGTCAAGGCGCGGGTGACAAATGGGGCGCTTACCCGGCCTTGGCCTCCACGCAGATTTCAGTACAGTGGTGGTGATGAAGACATAGACGGGTTTCATCTCATTCTTTCGGGGCGAGATCATGGATGTGTTACGGACCGCTTCCGTACCGCAGTTCAAAGATTCCTTGGGAGGTATGAGGGGCTTGATGCGCTGAAGGCCTTCATGTTCGATTACCCTGATCGGTAAGGTCCTCCTGTCGAAGGATCGGAGGATGAGGTGTGGTGGCTGACACATAGGTTGCGCTCCCGGTTCAGAAAGAGAGCAATCAAGGCGGTCGAAGGTGGTCACATGCCTGTGCAAAGACCGGGTGTGCTCCGAATCCACACCTTCGACACGATTGGGGATGCCATTGATGGCGCTTGTCAGAACGTACTACACCGTACCTCCTTGTCAGGTGGATGCTAACTAACTGGAAATTTAGCTTCTCTCCCCTCGCTGCCCTGGTGGTCTCTGCACCGCAGGCAGGCCTTAATGCCGTGAAGGCCGCCAAGATTGATTGCAGGGTGGCCTTTTGGGGTGACATCCCCATTCATGTGCCTGTGCGCCCATACAATCCAAATAGGGTACCTTACTTGGACACCCGATGTTGCTAACACCCTCAAGACTGGCCCTGGATACCTGCTAGGTTGCCATTCGGTTTCAGCGGTCACATGAATTTCTACCACCACGGTCTCTTTGGGCTCGGTCTGCCAAGGTACGTCAAGTGCGAGGAGCGCACTAGATATGCGGAGAAAGTCTACAACGGAAACAGTTGGGACCAGGGGGAGATGATGGGCGCCGAGCTTGGGACCAAGATGGATGAGAAGCCAAGGATCCCTATCACATACCAGACACAACGCCTGTAGTGCGGTGACGATGCTGGGTTTTTTGGAGGCTCATAGAATGGTGGGAGAGCAAGATGGGTGCGCAAAGTAGCGCGCACATCTCGTTTTGAGATGCCCCTGGGATATTGGAATGGACGAATGCAAAGTTTCCGTCCAGTACTTAATGGGAGGGCAGGAGGCATGCTTCCTAATCACTAATTAGCATCATGGTTCCGTTGCTAGAGTTGAGCCTCAACTACTTTTTTTCTTTCTGACACGTTTCCCTTCATTGTATATGTATTCACAGGGGCTTTTGTTAGTCTCTCGAAGGCAAACAAACTGCTTGGAAGTAATACAAACACCCCCACACGGTGAGCCACGTCGGTGTGTCTCCCTCCAGAGCACAGTTTCGTCCTGCAATCCATCCCAAAGTTCGTCTTCTACCGCACCAAATCCTTCGAGTTCAGCGTCACCGTCACCAAATCTGCGGTGGTGAAACCGTCGGTAAACCCATTATCACATTTGCGGCCGAGACACCGCTCAAGGCCACTGTCACTTGGCACTTCCGTCATTGATCCCGTCTGAACCACTCGCCTCATCTGCCATCCCCAGCTTGCCAGGTGTTTCCTTCCCGCTTTCCTTATTGCCCAGGGGTGGGGCGAGGGAGATTCACCTCCAAGAAAGGCCTTTGCATGGAATGCGGTGGAAATTTTGAGCCCGACTAAGTGCTAACTAGATCACGTGGTCCGTTTGATCGCAAGTCGTACCCTGTCGTTCATTGTTCGGACTACTGGCAACTCATGAAGATGTTCGAATGACGATCTCGAACCGGACCTGCGCTGCCACATCATCTAATGTCGAGCTTCATCACAAATGGTCCCTGTCGGGATGAACTGGGGGGCTTCAGCCTGATACCGGAGATGGACGTCCCAGTGAATGGCCTGGCGCTTCAGGAGGGCCTCCGCCACGCCTGTATATTGAGCGTTCCTCTTCCTCTCAACTCCTTTCCTCTTGCAACGACGAACAGCAACAGTAGGAAGGATTCTACTGCCTCGCCTTAACCACCTCCTCCACCCCGCCAGATCTACCAACAACCCAAAACCGCCGAGATGAACACTTCCCGTGGTTGGAAGCGCGTTCGCAACACCGCTAAGGGCCAGGTCATTCTCGACACGGTCTACCGCAAAGAGCAGCTCAAGATCCTGCACGATAGCATTTCAACGGGCCGCGAGTCCCTCTACAAGTTGCTCCAGGACCTTCCAGGCTACCGGGAGATTGAGGCGAAGACGGAGCTGTGGCTCTGTCTGCTCATGATCAAGGACGCCACGAATGCCATTGGGCGGCCCACCATCACCCCCGACACCGAGAATAGGATCCAGCATACCCCAATGGGAATGGCGGTATTGGGGCCTCACAGAGATCACCATTTGTTTGGTACCATCAGTGTGCTTGCCCCTGCTATCGCAGTGGGGAGTGCTGTGGCGATCAAGGGTTGGCCCGGGGGTTCCTACGCAAAACAACATTTGATTGGCCCTTTGCGGCGAGCGCATCTCCACAAAGATTCTTCTTCTTTTCTCTCCGGTTGGCTCTCTGCTCTCGTTCGTTGCCATCGCGCCACACAACTTCGACCCGGGTTGTATGAACCTTAAGCACATCTACGTCTGGCAAAGCGACAGTCCTGCCCCGAAGACCCGGAACTTTGTCACGCATCAGCCAGACGATAAGGTGATCGCCATTATTGAGAAGGGTGCGGACCTGAAGGCGGCGGCCGAAACGCTGGTCAACATGTGCTTTGGCATCGGCGGGAGATCTCAGCACGCCCCTGACCTGATTCTGGTCAACGAGATGGTCAAAGATGAGTTCAAGAATGTCGTTATTCCCTTTCTGGAGCCACACGGAGGGTTTGGGGCCCTGCAGAGGTTCCTATCCGCTTGCAAGAGGCGGTAAGAAAGTTGTTCACTCAGCCAGCAGTTTTTAGCAATAGTCGTTTACAGTTTTGCCTCCGATACAGCAGGGATGGCATAGAGGGCTTGGGGGCTTTATACGAGCCACGCAACGGACCCTCCATGTGCATTTATGGCGTCGACGCCATAGATGGCGCCAACCAGTACGTGTTGCCACCAATTACCCAGTGTATTGCGTGACTGACAGAAACCACAGCCTCAGTCCTCTTGCGGCTTTGTATATCTTCGCCTTACCCGAGGACGCCAAGACCATCAGCATCGCTCGTGGTGTCAAAACGAACCTCATCTTCATCAACCAGATTCCAGTCCCCCTTCTCTGTGAGTGAAGACCAAAAGCAAAGGTTGGGGTGTTGCGATGCTGACTCGCGCAAGATTGGCCCAGAGCGCCGTCCAACATGCCAGGGAGTTGGGGCCTCATCACCCCGTACGATAGTACCTTGTTTTCATTGAGTACTCCCACGCATACCACACCGGACGAGAGAACCCGGTACATGGGCGGAGTATTCAATGGCAAGAGTCGGGGCGCTGGGGAGAGGATGGAGCTGGAGCTAATTACAGACTGGCCTGGGTGAGGAGCCGGGTCCCGAGAGTACTCGTTTCGGCACGGCTCTTGTATGTGCCTTCGTCGGTGGGGTTCGTTAAAAGCTGAGAGAAATTTTGGGAGAGGTTTGCGACATCAGCGGCATGGGGTTGTTGGGGCTGGGTCTAGCTTTGCTCCTGCCAGGAAGGAAAGGACGACGGCACAGAATGAATAGGATCATAGGGATGCGGCTCAATATTTTTGTGGGAAGGATACCTTGCTACCTTACTTTATCCCATTCCCTAGTTTTCTTTCTGTCCTCCCAGCAGCAGGTTATTAGAGGACGGCGGGGGTATCCTACACGATCCTAACTGGGTGGTCCGCCCACTCATTCCACAGGTTCATAAGCAACTAAACTCGACTGCACTAGCATCAAGCACACCGTGACCGAGTCCACTTGAGCCCAGATAGCTCACTTGGAAGACTATTACTTTAAAAGGTGAACAGCTTGTGTTCGATTCTTCGTTTTGCCATTTTTTTTGAGTGTTACTTTTTCCCAGAAGCCCCACCCACACTTGGCCGATACCTAGGAAAGGCACCTACCTATATAAGTACCTAAACTGGCCTGCACTGACATCAAGCACACCGTGACCGAGTCCACTTGAGCCCAGATAGCTCACTTGGAAGACTACTACTTTGAAAGGTGAACAGCTTGTGTTCGATTCTTCGTTTTGCTTTTTTTTTTTTCGCGTTCTTTTCTTTTCGGTTAGTTTGACATTTCATTTATGTAAGCAATGCACTCTTTACTTCATACACTGGATGTCGACAGAAAGTCGGCCAACCATGTGCCGGTTCACCTGATTTGCGAGACTGTCCCCCTTCACTTGAGCCCAAAAGGATTTGGCCATCGGTAACACACGCACGCCTATCACACCACCGAGGACTGGTACTCTGAGAAACGCGATCAGAATGGCCTTTATGAATTCAACTCAAGTGTCTCTGAGACTTAGATCTAAGCCTAGCCAAAAAAAAAAAAAATCTGGCTCCTTCCACGCACCAACGCCAGCAATACAGCCACCCCGCCTTGATTCTTTTCTACTGCTGAAGTTTTCTGCAGCGGAATTTTCTGCCTCCTTCGTTGCAATTTCCTCCACCCTGACGTTGCGACGTTGACGACCCGAGAAACCACCGCCAACGTGCCCACGGGCTCGCAAACGTGCCTTGTCTACTTCACCCCCTGAGTATTCTTTGTTCGTTTTTAAGCGGAAAAGTGTTAGGCTACAATGCCAATCGACACTCTGATCTACACAGTCACAAAGGTCCTGTATCTCGTCGACCGAGGCACCATCAATGCCAAACTTAACCCGTGATCGCCCAGACACAATCCTACACCCCCTCCAACCTCGCAAGCGCGCGCCGCAGATTGGATCGCGCCCGCTCCTCAAACAAGCCCCTGAATAATTCCGAGTAGTAGATCCTCTCCCGTTCCAAGAACCGCTTCAGCACCTCGCCTCTCCCCGTTGTCCAACCGTCCTCCGACACCCACGCGTACTCCCTCCTCACACCGCGCTCATACTCGTCAAACACTTTCTCCTCCGCACCGAGGATGCTCAAGTCCATGTCAAGAAACATCTTGGCGTCTTCAACCTCAGCGTCGCCGCCGCGCAATGTACCAGCGCTCGGGACGGTGTGTGTGGCCGTCGCCTCGATCATGGCCCTGATCCTCTCCAGTCTATTGGGATCAACAGTGTCCTTGAGTTTTTCGACGGCGAGTTTAGCACTTTGGACCTCATTCAAGGGTGCCTTGGCGCGTGAGTCGTAGATTGCGTCGTGGAACCAGACCGCTGCTTCAACGGCGTTAGGGTCTGTGAATGCCGAGTGGTGGGTGGAAAGGAGCAAAAGCAGGGCCGTGACATGTGCGAGGGAGTGGTAATGTCGATCAGGAGATGTATACAGCGCCGTCAGTTCAGCAATGATATCGGGGTTCAACAACGTCATTTTGATGATGATGATGATGATGATGATGATGATGATGATGATGATGATGATGATGTTCAGCTGAACTTCCATGTCGCAGCTGCTGCCTGTCCCTTATCCCCTCCATCACGTGCCCTTCCCCATCCGGCAAGCAATGCGACAACGACGCTCATTCCGCAACACCATCTCCCTCCGACTTATCACCCGTTGCCGCCGTCATCTCCCATCCCCTCCCGCGATATCTCCTCGGCCAAATCCCACACCGTCCCGGAGCCAAAATCCCATTCGGATCCAACGCATCCTTCAACCGTTCATTAAACTTCATCAAAGCCCCATCTCCCCAACTATACGTGCCAGCAACCTGATCCATCAAAACCAGATGCGTACGGTATTCACCATACCCCAACCTCGCGGCATCATCAATCATCTCCCTGAGGCAAGCCATCGCAGCTCTTTTCTTGTCGGCATCGTCCCGATCAAACACAATTTCAACAATGAGGTGCATTTCTCGCAGGCCAACACAAAACGCGGGAAAGAAATCGATCCCGTACTTCTCGTGCTTCTCCCTCCCCAACTCGAATAGCGCCATTGCGTCTTTTGAACGGATCGGACTGACGGGTGAAAAGGCGATATGCCCGCCGTTGGGCGCCCAGTTGACCCAGCGTAGCTCGTGGATATCTGGGATACCGGCCGCCACACGATCGCGAGACCAGAAGTATTCGTCTTCGGGAAGAGTAGAGGGGTCAATCTTCTTGGCTCCGGCGACTTTTCCGAACTCGGCATCGACAATGGCTAGTTTGTAGGCTCGGATGTGTGGTGGGCCGTAGCACATGCCATAGTATGCCCATGCGTGGTCACCTACTGGGGTCTTGGAGGCCGCGTCGTGGATAACGGAGGATGGTATGGGGCCGTCACCGGTGTAGAAGTCGGTTCGGGGGAGGCCGCGGGCTGCGACGGCTTGGGCGACGTGACGGACTTGGGCCACGTTTTCAAGGATATTAGAGATGCGGAGAGGGCGTATGATTTCCATGAGGGGACCAAGGTCGCTGTCGTTTTGGAAGGTGTACATCTGGTGTGTGGTCAGTTAAATGTGGTGGGTCATGGAGAGGGAGATTTACGAAGGACTCGTAGCCCCCTGGATTGGGCATTAGGGTCATGCCCATTTTTGTGACAATGCCAAAGTTTGATTGGGAGAAGATGCCGCTGAGCACGTTAGCAATACTCCTGGCAGGGGTAGAGAAAGACGCACTCGGAATAGGGGCCAAATCCGTAGGGAAAGGTCTGCCATGTGTTGTTCCCAGGCAAAGCACCCATACCGGTACGGATGACCTCGCCTGTGGGAAGAACCACTTCGAGGCCAGAGTGGCACGCCCAGTGGTCGCCGTAGGGAGTGTAGCCAACGCCGCGGTCGATGGTGTTGCCGAGGACGGAACCACCGCCCAGGTCGGGGCTATCGATCCACATGTGATCGTAGCCCTTCTCCTTGAGCGTCTCGTAGAGAGCATAGAAAGAGACGCCAGGCTCGACGAGGCAGGTGTAGTCTTCGGGGTTGATGTCGAGGATCTTGTTCATGCGCTTCCCGAGGTCGATCGTCACCGAACCCCTGACACGAGGAGCAGCACCCCCATAGCCCACTGATTTAGTCAGCAGGGGGCTTTTGAGGCCACAGAATCGTGCTCACAATTTCTACCCATTGAGATGGGAAAAACGGGGACCTTGTGCTTGTTCGCCCATTGGACAACCTGTTGCACTTCTTCGGTGCTCCCGGGATACACCACCGCCGATGCAATGAGTTCCTCCTCGTCGAGAATGGTCATCATGTCGTGCGTGTTAGGGTGTTCCATATACCAGCCGTCCTTGAGCGGCTTGTCGTTAACCTCAACGTGTTCGGCCCCGAGCTCCGCCCTGAGTTCCTCCAGCGCCGCGATGAAGTCATCCCGCTCAATGCCTTGCGGCACAACTGGTAGCCTCTGCCTCTCGCGCTTCGGTTTTGTGCGGCCCTCGAATATTCCCTCTTTCGCCTTTGTCGCCTTCTCGAGAAGGTACGTTGGGATGCCGGAGTGCGTTCCCGGAAGGGTCGGCACGCTAGAGCTCGCTTCGTCGATAAAAGACATGTTGACTCTTGATATCGTCTTGTCCTGGATCTGTTCGAGGTATCTGCAAATAAACTGGCTGCCTTTTGTAAGCCTAGTACGGAGACATATTTAAAACCGGTCGCTTACCCCGCCATAAGACCGATGCGCTTTCTCCGCACATGCCGGCAAATGCTTCCGTACCCCTCGCGCCATTCTGTTTTGCAGCCCGCCCGACCGGATCGGTGTTTTGCTCAGCCATTGTGCGGAAATCGGTGCCCGTGTATTGTGGCGGAGTTGTTCCCAATTGAGGTCTGGAAGCGTGTGGACAAGATACCAACAACGACGTCCGGCCAATACCTAGCTTTCTGAGACCTGGGATGCTTTCACGCGCCAGGGCCTTCCCGACCTTCCAACGCCGTACAAAATATTGCTCAAGTACCTGCCGCGAGCTGGTGGTTCCTGCCATCCCAACTTTTATTTTATCCAACAGCTTTGGAAAACTAGCTATGCCCCGTTGCTGCACCACGCTGTCTGTGGTAAGATGATGTCTTTTTCCGAAAATCGAGGTTGCGTTTAATGTTCCAAACACCCCCCATCAATAAATACCAATGCTTGGACCGGACAGTGGGCTTCAGTAGCACCGCCGGGAGCCAAGGTTATGTACGGGCGCGGTGTGTCAAAAACGACAATCGGGGGTGTGAAACAGCAGGCTCTTAAATATATACAGATCTCTCGTTGACTTAACCCTTGTAGATAAGTGGATGAACATGTGTGTTCCTGCCTGTCCTGCAGCCAGCATACTGGTACAATGCATGACCCCCGCTATCTTTCGTCTCGTCCCATCTTGACCCAAGCCCAACGACGTCTTACACACCCATCTCATAATCTTTATCCAATTGGGCTTGGAACTTATCCCACTGACCCTTGACTTTGTACGCACTGGACCAATAATTCCCCTTCTCGTCCTTGCCGAAAACGAAGAAACCGTCGGCGGGTTTCACTGGCCCGTGGTTCTCTTGCACATAGCTTGGTCGGCAGGCACCACTCGCTGGCACCTTCCTCGCCGGAGAAAAGTCAAGATCGAAAAGCCCCGCCTTGGACCAGTTAGAAAATCCAATCTGTGCCATGTCGCCGTCGCCGAAGATGATGATGGGCAGCCCCCTGCCAGAAGTTCGCACCATCTCGTAGTAGGCCTCGTGCTGCTTTCGAGTTCCTTGTTCGTTGATGGCTCGCCGGACCTGCCGCGCCAACCAACTCAGCGGCTTAGACGTGACGTCGCCCGCCTTGACGAGAACGTTGGCCCAACCAAAGGCATTACCCACGTACGGCTGCTCGGTCTCGGCAGGGATGAGGTCCCCAACGAAAGCTTTCCGAAGCGACATGGCAATAGAGGCAGCGACCTGTTTTGTCAGTACATCGTGTCCGTGTTAAGAAGCGGGGGCAATAACTAACTGTTCGACTAGGATCCATGTCCATCGGCAGGACAACACACCTCAAGATCCACGCCGTCAGAACGTCGTTCTCGGTTAAGAACACCTTCTCGGGGTCCTCTCCCTTCTCGACGGCCTCAGCCTTCAGCTCAGCGTACGCTTTCTCGAGCTGCGGCTGCCAATAAGTCTTCGGTACGCAGACCATACGGTTCTCCTTTGCCCGAACAAGCATGTCGACGCCGTACCCGAGCCCCCACTTCAGCATTCCACCCAGCCCGACTCTTCGATCAGTAAGAATATGTGGCTCGTCGGCGCCGCGCGTGCCCTGAGCGAGCGCGTCGAACGGATCTCTGTCGGTACCACATGGCGTCAAGACCTCGTCCTCCTTGCCATGCAGCATCCGCGCCCAGTTCTCAACAACATACTGCATGCCAAGCGCGTCGAATGCCACATGCTGCCATTGGAGGACGACAATCGTCTTGTCAGTGAAAGAGTTGACCCGCAGCCCCAGAACCGGTCGGTCTTCTGTAAGGAAGTCGCTGATGCCGTTCGGCTTGTACCCTGCCTCCCACGCGAGCTCGGCAAGGTCGTCAGGGTCAGCGACAACCGCAGGGCGTGTGCTTGGCGCTGGGATCTTGGACGCTGCTGGGTGGGTGTCAGCTGCCACGCCGTGGTCCACGTGGGTGTAATGGACAGAGGGCCGCTGGGCAGTGAACTCGGCCGGAATGTGCCATTCGATCTTGCCGGTGGTCGCGTTCTTTCGGAGACGACCTCCGAGTCTCTGCCACCCCTCCCGTTTTACGAGGCCCTCCAGGGACAGGCGGAGCTTTTCTGGATCGAGGACATCATCAAAGACGAGCGAGACGGCCATGTTGTTGCCCTGGACAAGCAAACTGTTTTCGAAGAAGTGGAGCGGCTGGACACGGTCCGTAAGGACCCGGGCCGGGCCGGGCTTTCGGCCGAAAAGCTTGTCCATGTTGATGAGCTGCCAGGAATGGATTTCGTCAGAACTATTTTTTCGTGTCTTGGTTCAATGTCGAGTGTGCAGGTCGGAATCGTTCATCCACTGATGCGTGTGTGGGATTCCACCTCATACCAGGAACAGAAGACATAAAAAGAGAAATGCCCCGTATCACGAAACCAGGCTTGACCGCATGGGGAGATGATGAACCCGTCATTCCAGGAGGATTGCCAAGACACAACTACGTTGTGGACTTTCGGCCAGGGGCCTGGCGAGCTGGTCGCTATTTCGAGCCTCTTGCAGCCATTACCGCCTCGTACATCCCGAATCACCGACGTCAGCGCTTATCAGACTTGAAGGCACCCGCAAATTTTCCTTTTGCCGCGAGTAGTGTCGGATGGGAAAGTCTGCACTTTAGCATCTCAGTGGCTGCGCAGACATACAAGGCATGCTTTTCCACCCTCGGCTACACGCACGCTTTTAGCGTAGTGATGGTGTCGGAACGGCGTGGGGCGGCGGGATAGTTTCGTTGGCTCCCGCCTTCGCGGGTCCCATCCGGGGAGGGGAATGGCAGAAAAGTGGACAACGGGGTCCATCACCCCACCTGCGGTGTTTCAGCGGGTGTGGTGCTAGTGGAGGAAAGAGACATGGCAATTCGAGCCGCGAGGGACCGGACAAACGACGTCGCCGACCTAAGGCCTCAAGTTCGCTCTTCCGAAGATTGCGAAGGGTTTGGCTGGACGATTTGAAGGCAGCTCAGCAGATGATATGCCCACACTCATGCCAAACGGCTGCGGAGCCGCTGTCACCGACTGTCTTGACACGGGGAGAAAGCTCCTTGCGGTGTCATCTGGTGGGCCCGGCACCGCCGGCCCTGATCCAGTAATCAACCCCCTGGTCGTGCCCAAGAAAAAGAAAATGGGTTTCTGCATCCTCTTCTTCGATGGCACACAGGATGTAAAATTTGGGGGGCTGCAACTTGCTGATCCGCCGCAAAATCCCATCACTTTCGTTTTTTCTCATGTTTTGAAAAGTTCATAATCCTGTCGTTCCTTTCAGCTCCCTTCTAGGGGATGGTCGTCTGGCCTTTTTTCCTTCAGCCGTTGTTGTCGTTCATAACTCCCGCGCCGCCGCACGGCTTCTGCAACACACAGACTCCCGTCGCCTCTCCTCCGGTACCGACAGCGAAGATGGATCAGATGGACCTCAGCCAACTGCCACCGGGCCTCGCGCCCGAGCTGGCATACAATTCGCTGCAGGTCGGAACTTGCATCGCCTTCGGCGTCACCTACTTCTTCTGCACTGTATTTCTCGTGCTGCGCTTCGTCCAGGCCATCAAGATCGTTCGGAAAATCGAGCTGGACCTCATCATCCTCACCATTTCGTACGGCGCCGCACTGGTATACTTCATCACCATGGTCGACATCATGCGCCATGGCTGGGGCCGCAACATCACCGAGCTGAACACGACGGATCTGATGAACTTCAACAAGGCGCTGCTTCCCAACACACTCACTTATCTCATCACGCCCGCCGTGACTAAGATGGCTATCCTGGTTGTTCTCTTCAAGATTAACCCCTCTGTCATCTACCGATGGATCGTTGCTGGCGTCGGGTTCGCGATCTTTGCCTACACCTTCGCACTCACCTACATCACCGGCGATCCATGCAATCCCCTGAAGGAAGGGAAAATGCAGTGCTTGATGGGCGTGGCCCTCGCCCAGTCAGTCCTCAACATCGCGTCCGACTTGGCGGTCATTATTCTGCCAATTCCCACAATTCACAGCCTCCAGCTGTCGATGAAGCAGAAGGTAACAGTCGCCTGCATTCTCGCCCTTGGCTCAGCGTTTGTCTTCCCTTTCCCTTCTGATTACCATCCATCTAACCATTTATCCCAGCGTCATCGTCTGTTCCATCGCTCGTCTCCCATACGTTCTCATTCTTCCCAACGATCCCAACATTACGTACACTGAGGCCGTTCTTGGCGTGTGGTCCATCGTGGAGGTTAACCTCGGCATCTTCTGTGGTTCAGCCATGCGTCTCAAGCCACTCATTGTCCGCTATCTGCCAATGGTGGGACTTGGAACATCAGGGAAGAGGTCAACGACGAAGACATTTGGTAATACGACCGGTCCAACGCCGCTCAGTAGCCGTGGCAACGGCAAGTATCACCTGCACAGCATCCAAAAGAGCAGCGTCGGCGACGAGGACAAGAATATCCACGTGTACACGGAGTTTGATGTCAGGACTGAGAATGGGAGTAGGATGGGGAGTCGACTTGGCGACAGAGGAGACAGGGATAGCAATGTCTGAGGCAGCGGAGAATTTGGCTTGAAAACAAGAGGCAGTCACTTCTCAAGAGCCGAGCGCAAGCGTTAGGTGCCGCCTTCACCAGTTGGTCGCCAAGCCGCGACATCATCAGTCGACAACAGCACCACAGATCGCGTCTGCGTCCAGCAGATCCCGGTGATGGCTCAGCACCTGGCTTCGGCTGCAGCAGCATGCCATCATGCGACGTGCCTAGGTGTTGGATGCTGGAAGGGGCAAGCTCCCTTGCTCGCGAGCGCGCTCGAGCAGCGTAGGACTTGATAGATGCGTCAGAACACCTATAGACGATAGATGTACATACTAGACGACACGAAACAATGATTGACCTCACAAAACCCTTCGACAAGTAGGATACTTGACCACCGCAGCCACATTCACCCTCCCCATATCCGTGTCCCGATCCAACAACGTCTTCTGACAATGCAACGTATGTCGATAACTATCCAAGTGACTATCGATCCATCCTCTCACCTCATACGCCCGATGCATCTGCCGCCATATGAACGTACAGTGTACGATGTGGTAGTACCAATCCACCCACAGACTTTCATCGCCCTGGAGTGCTTGCTCCAGTGACACAACGTCGGACGTGGAGTTGTCGTCACGGTAAAAGAGCCATGCGGAATCAGGGTAGGCGATAAAGTCGGACATGAGCTCGGCGTCGTAGCATTCGGGGGTTTGCCATGCGAAGGAGAGGATGTCGAAGCGGCAGTTGCGAGCGCGGGTTTCGGTTGGGGTGTTGCCGCATGATGTGTGCCGGGGTGAGGGAGGTTGGGAGAGGGGGTAGTAAAGAGTGAAACCGAGGGGCAGGAGGAGGAGGGTGGTTAGGAGGTAGCGTGTTGGGATGCGTCGGGGTTTGTTGGTGGTGGGTGTTGTGGTAGTATGGACGGGAAGCTCGTTGAGGAGGTCGAGGTGTTCGTCTTGGGTGTGCATTTTGTGTTGTTGAGTGTTTGTGGTCTTTTGAGATCAAGTTTTGGGATGGTGATGGATTTGGCGAGACTGCTGGGGTTGAGATGTGGGGGAGTAGAGTACCCAGGCGAGAGGGGTTTGCTTGGGGGCAAGGAGCCTCGGGCGAGTCCTTTTCCGTTTTTTTCCAGGAGAGAAAAAGAGGGAGGTGGATTGGAACAATAGAGGCAGGTTGGCTCCGGGGACTCCATGGTATTGGGAAGTTTATCGACAGATGCCGAAGACAGCGGTTATCACCACCCCGAGCAACACGTGCGTGGAGGATACGTCTTGGTGTTTGGCCTAGCCGATCCTTCGAAAGTTCGAGACCACTACCATCGGCGATGATCAACCCTATCTTGAGTCTCGCTCGCAACCCGTTGATACCCGATACCAATACAATCCTCCCAGGCTCCCACATTCAGGCACATGGACGATCCCATCACAAACAACCTGTCGACTCGGGATGTCTAGAAATGACGACATCGCTACTCCGCGCTAACACTGCAGACGGATGCGCAGACAAGCTTTGCTACCCTCGGGTGTTGGCTGTATGTCCGTCCCAAGAGGGATGCTAGTGTCGACGCTACACGTCCGTATGACTGTATGACCGCAGGCCCCGCTCCGCTCGGCGATACCCCCGAGTCGCCAATAGCTCAAGAAGCACCGCGGGATTGCGACCGGAGTTGGCGGAACCAATCGGGTTCGCTGGATTGTATGTAGTTGGTGATGAGGGGCGAACTTTAGCTTGCGTCAGTCTCTCGCTGTTAGCCCCTTGCAGATAATTAGACATTTGCACTGCACGGTAGGTACAGTGAGGTGGCCTAGTGTGTGGAAATGAGGAGTGTGATTGGGGCTATCTCGGAATGACCTTTCCTTGTCCATCACGAGGTATGGGTGGGATTTTGGAGATGCATTGGAACACAGTGTGTCACGCACTATGCGATATCTTTGAAGGATGTTTGCCGTGTGATTTTTGCTACCAACAATCTCTTGGGAACAGCATCTCGACTCAATCCTAGCCACTCATTTTGGTTTCGTCTTCAGGGGAGCGAATGGCGACATCACCAAGAGTAGACAGTGCCGCACTTTACTGGTGGCCGTTACGGCTTCATTGGCGGTCCGAGGGACGGATTCACATCACATGGACGGTTGGAAGGAGGATAGTGACGGCAGCGCCGAAGACCGGAGCGGTGATCATCGGGTCGAATTCGGCCGAAGCTGTGGTGCTATGTCACTTTGCATCGAACTCGAAGTAGCATGAGAGGTTTTTTCTTTGTACTGATGGTATGCCCGTGGACAAGTTCGACGCTGGAAGGTTCATGCCCGGGGATGGTTCTGCCACGGCGATGTGCATGAACTTGTGGGTGACGGTGATCTTCCAGATCTTCAACACATGAGATGTCAGAAGGACTGAGTAGATTGCAGATGCGGTGGCAATCTCGAGGGCTCAGACGATGTTCGTAGTTGGAAGCTCAGAAGTAGGATCATTGGTGTCCGTTTGGCAGTCCCAGACGCCAAAACAAGGCAACAATGCGAGACAATGTTCGCACAGGAAGAGTATGCTGCTCATATCAGATGTGACTGGCAGTGTCAGTTTGCGGGAAATGAACTTCGAAGTTTTGAAACAAGGTAGAAATTCATCTGCTCTCAAAGCATACGGTACGTGTCCGACCCTCCGCTGAACGCCGTCCTGATCTCCAGTTCGGACGATGGCGCACGCCTTCGCCTCCAAGACATCCTCCTTGCCAGCTCCTAGTGAGGATCCTGATCACCTAACTTCTCCTGCTGTTCCTTGGCCATGTGGATGGGCATCAAATGCTCATTCAGCTGGCCGAAGACGGGGTGTCCCAACATATGATCTTCCAGAAGGAAAGAGTTCTCCATTGTGAACTTGTGAAACCAGTCCCAGTTGACGCATTTCCTCTCAGACGGTGAGTCAGCAATGGGACCAGGCCTGGTGGGGTCCCAGTGGAAGGTCCTGATAGATGTGTCCCCGTGGCAGAGGATTGACTCTAGCATGCTCCAGATGCAGTGCTCTGAACTGGGTGTTAGCGGATAAAAGCGCATGAGAGGAAGAGGGAGCTCACTGAAGTGTCCGACAATGTGGGGATCCTCAAGCTGCTCAGCCCAGGTCTTGTTCTCGTAGTACTCTGGGTAGAGGAACCACTTGAACCTCATCTATTAGGGTCAGCAATTGCCACCAGGGACTGAGGTTGAAGACATACCAAGCAGTGGATCTCGTGGTAGACTGTCAGCGTGACATACTTGTCCGAGCTTCCCATGACGTTGACCGACGTGCGGTTCATGTGCTTGAACTTTGCATCAGGGACTTTGGTGTTGAATGCTGGGTGTTTTTATTAGTAGACTGGCTGGAGGAGTGGACGGAATGGAACGCAAGACCTACGCATGAGCAGATCATACCAAGCCTCGTCAGCTTCGGGGCTGGGCTCGTCAAACGCAAGCTTGTGGATCGGTGTGATGCCAGAGAGACCTGTTGTCTTGATCTCGTAGACCATCTCATCGGGATGCGGGACTACAGGAAGGTCAGACCTTGCCCGGTATGCTGAGGGTGTTGGACTCACAATAAGCCAGGGGTACCGGGACATGGTTGCGGCGAGCAAACAGCTCTTGGATGCGACAGACTGCGAAGGTGTACAGGGCAAGAAATGCAGCGATGAAGACGGAGATACCCAGAATGCGGCGCCAGCTTCGTCTGGGCTTGGGATCCGGGAGGGAAGGGAGAGAGTCGTCATCGCTTTCCCGCGGCTCGTCCTTGTAGAGGAGCGAATACTTGGACGACATGTCCTTGACCTTTTCGATACCCGTGATATTCGGCATCTTGGATTTCGATACCAGTACTCGAACGACAAGTCTTGATGGATTTCAGGTCTGAAGCGAGAACGATGGGAAAGTGCTTGGGGTTTGAAGTGACAGAAAGAGATGAAGACGAGTCGACATCTGAGTGCGGACCGTGAGGTATACCCTTCGCAACAACACTGAGAGCCCTGACTTCCCAAAGCGATATGGTCAATGGGAGCTGCGCTCTGTGTGGATGGAGTCACGCACGTCACCCTTGGCGCTGACAGTTGGCCTGTTGGTCCTCGTGATGTTGTCCCGCACGCATAGGTACTAGACCTAGTAGATGCAGATCGCCTCTCGGCCTTTCGTATCATGCCTCCGCGACACAGTGCAAATTCGAAGCCCTCACCCACTACCCCATCTCGAGGCCCGCATGATTCAGTGTCGAGATATCACCAACAGAAGGATGCTAGCGTCCTCCGGCGCGGCCGCCGGTAGGTCGAGACAAGCGGAAACCATCGGGCCAATGCAAAAAGATTCGGCGATGGCCTTTTTGGATCGAACAGCGCTCCAAGAGTGGCAACGAGAGCTTGGTCACATTGCTGACGCTGGAGAACTAGACGATGTGAACGCGGGGGCGGCCGAGTCGGTGATGATAGTCATGTCGAAGACTAGACGCGGGGGTGGGGAGCACCTGGCTAGTTTGAGCACTCCGTTGACCGATGTCGGTGCGAGAGAGAACTGGCATGGTCAGCCCAAGGGGTGTCACAGCCTCCAGTCAAGGGAACAGAAGGACTGAGCAGGAGATAAATACCTTGACCCATCCTGTCATCCAGCAACCTCCATCTCGTCATCGAGTCGACAACACTCAGTATTCCAGACAGCTCCCGCAAAAGCAACCCGACTTTGTCCAGCAACATCCTCCCGAAGCCTCACCACCGCCACCCATCATGCAGCTCAAGCAGTTCCTCGTCGCCATCGCCATGGCCTTCATTTCCTTTGCTGCCGCCCTCCCCCACCCCATTGACAAGGCCGAAGTCCAGGCCCGCGGAGAGTATAGTACTAATAAATTGATCCCTCTGCATGTTGACTGACAATCTCGTCCTAGCGAATCCAAGACTTGTCTCAAGGCCCGTGGCGAGTTCGTCTCCCTGTCCTTCATCAAAGTCGTCTTTGCTGACATAACCACAGTGAGTCCAAGACCTGTCTTCGCGCGAGAACCGTCGAGCAGGAGTACCCTGCCCCGGACTACAAGAGATCGACTGCCGACACCGAGGAAATCTGGGCTCGTAGCGAGTAGGCTGCCCTCCTGGACCTCAACGTTCGGTACCAGCTCTCTGACACCAATCCAGTGAATCCAAGACCTGCTTGAAGGCTCGTGGCGAGTGAGTGCCCCGTCTCGCATCCACAGACTTGCTTCACGCTGACGTGTTTCCCAGTGAATCGAAGACCTGCCTCAAGGCCAGGGGCGAGTGAGTTTCCAGTTTGCTGAGAGGGTGACCTTTCGCTGATAGCTATGTGCCGCAGCGAGTCCAAGACTTGCCTGAAGGCTCGCGGAGAGTAAGATGTCCAGGATGCCATTTGCGGGTTTGGCGCTGACCGCCTTGAAGTGAATCCAAGACATGCCTCAAGGCTGGCGGCGAGTGAGTAATCCCATGGCGTCGATAACAAGATGCATCAGTCTGACGGTCACGCAGCGAATCCAAGACTTGTCTCAAGGCGCGCGGAGAGTAAGTACCTAGGATCGCTTTCCGAGAGTCCTCGGGCGCTAACAGTGTGTCAGTGAGTCCAAGACATGCCCCTAACGTTGACACGGTGGCAGCAGTGAGGGGTTTTCGTTGGAGACTTCTCGTGTGTTCGCGATGGGTTTGTGGTGCCTTTGGTGTTTTAGTGCCGTAGTTAGAGGTGTGCAAACTGTGTGGAGCAAAAGTCAAGATCCAAGCGATTCTCAAGAAGTAAAAAAAGCAAAAAAGTTGCGCTCGCCCGTAATTGAATGTGGGGTCTCGACACCGAGGGGATCCATATAGCTCCGCACCTCAAGAGAAGCGTGCTCTTCCGTTTGCACCACGAGGACTTTTCACTGGTGAAATTGGACGTCCAAAACATACCTCAAGTACCCACGCTGCACGCTCTGCCTCTCTATCCCAACCACCACGGCGACCTCCCGCCCATAATAACACTGGGCAGCCAGATGAGGACGGACCCTAACAGGAGCAGTGCATAAGTTCGACAGACCAATCCGTTAAAAATCACTCCCAATACATTCTATTTACTTCCTGTGGCTGCCTCAGATAATTTGAAGACGTATGTTCATGCACTCGTTAGCGTAATGGATCATCCAGAGGGTGTCATGTCATGATAATACACCAATACAATATATCTACAAAGCTCTCCAGGTGATCTATCTATCCATATTACATCAAATGGCCAACGCGTTCCAGAAAAAACACCAGGCGTCTTTGCTGCCCCTCGGTCCTCTCCTCGATTTTCTGAAGCACTAAAGCTTCGTTGATCATGCTCACAACGCCCACGGTGGCAAGCTCCCTTGCATCAGGGTGATCTTCATCCTCCTCACTCAACTTTCCATCGTCATCGTCATCTTCACCCCCATCCTCCTCGTCAATGACCTGGTCGGGTTGAGTCGGCAGGGTCATCTTGCGCCGCTTCCCATTACCCCTGCTCGGGCCTTGATCGTCGCCAGCAGGCCGTTTGCGCTTCATAGTCCGCAGGCTTGCCCTGTCAGCAGCCAGTAAAGCTTCCAGCTGCTCCTCATATGCCTGGTTGACCAGGGCATCCATCGAGGTAGTTGCGGCACAGCGCCCATGATTAACGTTGCGTTGTGCCCATTCCCCCGCAAGATAATCGGCCCAAAGATGGGAATTTGTCGTCTTTCGCTTCATCCAGGTGATTTCAAGTCTAACACCCATCGCCTCGAGCTCGGCAGCCACTTCAGCCATTTTTGCTGTGATTGGCCTGGTGTGGTGGTCAAAGTCGGACCTGATGTCCACTTGCTCGACTCCATGGGTGTACTTCGCATCGATGGCGCGTCTGATTCGGTGCAAAGCCGCTGTAGAGTCGCAGAAAAACTTGACGACAGAGTTGTTGTGGCTGGAGTTGACGCCGCTAGGATCGACGCTGCTGGCGGCGTTGCCGCTTGCCGTGGCCCCATTGGTGTTGGAATACTGTTTGAACAAGTCCAGGCTAACGCCCATGCCCTCCAAAATGCCCATCAACTCGGTTTGTGCCGTTGACCACACAGAAACAATTCGAAACCGCCTCTCGACTCGCTTGCGACTGGCGGGATGCTTAAAAACGATGGCGTAACCGCCTGTATACCGTGCAGTCTTGTTCACGGTGGGGAAACCCATCGATCCGTCGCTATAAAACACGAGGTTCAACCTTCCGTCACGCGTCACTGGTGGCAAATTCTCGGCGGAATTCGCTACATTCAGGGCCCTGGCTTCATCGATAGTGACCTTCACGTTCCCAAATCTTCTCGCCGAGGATCCCTTGGGACGATTCGGCCTTCTCCCGCGATTCGGATTGGTCTTGCGATTCGGATCTGCATTTCATCAATTAGCCCTTTGTTTCTGAACCCGACACGTTAAAAAAAACACAGGAGCTATGTTCCTCGTAGGCTACCATGCATAACCCCGGCCCAGCAACGCCTCCGCGTGATTGTGAAACGCCTCCGCGTGGCTGTGGAACACCCCTGCCCGCCTGCAGGACCCGTGGTGTTGAAATTGTTGCTGTGTTTCCCTCTTTCATCGAGCGTTGCGTTGAAAATTCAACACGATATTTTGTATAAATACCAAGGCGTTTTGAGAATGGAAAGACGCCGAAACGTAACGATAGTTGGCCGCTACGGCGCGGCAGAGAGGGCCGGAGTGACGTATGGAAGTAGTGTGTCGGAAACAAAAATGGGTGCGAAAAAAAACTTACGAGGGTGCGCAATCGGCCTGTTGCCGACCGAAGCGGGCAAAGCCCCCTTCGAATCCATCTTGCTCGCGACGCAAATTTCTCGGTTAGCGACGCGAAGGGAAAGATTGCTGGTTGCGCAAGATCGTGGTGGGGTGAAGAGGGAATCGTGAGGAAAGACGACAGATCCGCCCACCGCGAAGGGCCCGGACCAGCAAAACAACAACACCAAAGACCGGATGGATGATGGAATTGACAAAAACGGAAGGAACAACCTCAGAGCTTGCCCCACCGGCGTTCAGATGGAGACCTGACCGTGGCGCGGAGCGAGAACTGCAGTATCAGCATGAAGACCAGGCGTGTCACCATTATCAACATGCATCCTTGGAGTGACGGACTAACGTGTTCACTATTTAGGCGGACACCAACAAAAAGGCTTGATGCATTGCAGACGTGTTGCTCAGGCACAGGAGTTACTCCCACTGGCATTGTTGGGCATCTCCTAGCCCTCAATTCCCGAATTATCCCGTAATCATTCACATGTACGCCTTCACAATTTCCTGGGATGCCAAACGACATCATATAAACGGTATTGTGGACATATTCTCCAACATGTATTTCCAGGGTGGCTCTCTCTGCCTTTATAAATACACCCTCACAAATTCGTTTAGCGCTGCAGGATTTAACTGCAAACCTATTCTTTGTGCAGGTCTATCCCCCATTCGTGAATGAGGATATCCTCAAAGCTCTCGTGACCACGGGGTCCAAATATAAGGCACCCACCACTTTTCTATCTTATCACATTCGATTTTTAGCTCAACCTCTCCGCATACGCGAAGACCTCTTCAAACTTTCCGGTCCGCCGCTCTTCATTGGAGACATGGCGTTGTTGCATTCGAAGAATGCCGTGAGTACTGACCGGTGGTGATGGAGGTTTTCTTGGCATCCTCAACAGCACGCTTCATTAGAACGAGTGAGATAGCCTTACATTGAGAATGATGTGGCGCCACACCTTACTCAAGAGATATCCCTCACTCTGAGCATCAAATCATCGCATCCCGCGGAACTCCAGACAAATCACCGTATCGGTAACTTGGAGGGCCGTCCGATGTGGACTTGTCAACGGGCTGCGAAGCAATATGGTAGGCCCCAAAACTCTATCACTAAACGACGAAAAATCTTTCACGAAACAAAGTAAAAAAATAATCCCAATCCGATTCCTGAACTACCTAGAAATGCTATTCCATGACAAAAGAAACCGAGAAAGACCTCATCCTACTCGATGGCCGACACCTTGCCATGCAAGACTGGGTTGACCCGGTCATCCCATGCAAACTTGAAGTCATCTCCCAGTTGCTTCCTGCAAGCTGTTGTGACCGCCTCCCACACATTGGTGAACACGCCAAAGTTAGCCGGGTTCTCCTCGTCGTTCTCCCCACCCTGGAACACACCCGTCCTCACCAAGCAAGTGTTCCACCCGTACATGTTACCACCCACAATGTCCGACGCCGGGTTGTCGCCAACCATGTAGATGTTAGCGGGGACCTTCTCCTCGCCGTGGATCGTCTCCATCCATGAAGCAATCACCTCGTCGGCGTACTTGTATGTCGCCAACTCGGGCTTGCCATAGACCACACGCTCGAGGTCGACGCCGGTGAGCGCCTTGTACATGGCCTCGAGGCCGATGCGGAACGCACCCTGGCTCATGCGGGGTACGGGGTGTTCCGTTGGACACAGCATATCGCCCTGGGAGAAGTAGATGGGGATCCTCTCGGAAACCGGGTCCTCAGCGACGGTGCCAAGACGGCCCTTCTTGGCGCGAAGCAAGTCCATGATGATCTGCATGTCCGTAGCGTAGTCGCGAGAGTCGGAAAAGACCATGATAGCCTCAATCTCAACCTGAGTGAAATCACGAGGGCGGGAAGTGGCGCGCTCCTCATCAGTGAAGACGCGGTATGGGGCGATGGATGGGTCCCAGGCAACAATGTCGTTGGGAACGACGATGTCCTTGAAGCCGTACTCCTCAGCTACCTCGCGGCACCGGTAGCCCTCACCGCCAACAACAAGAACTGTCTTGTAGTACTCTGCGAGGGCACGCATCGGTGTGTGTGATTGGATGAACTGCTCGGTGTTGACGGGGTTCTTGAGGATCTTTGACAGCTGCTCTGTCCGTGCAAGTTCCGGCTTGCCAGAGCCGTTTGTCAGGAAAATGTGGGGAATCTTGATGCCGAGCTGGTTGTTTCCATTCAGCATGTCGAGCACCTTCTGACCCTCGGGAATGAGACGGTCTCCGTGAACGAGGACACCATCGATGTCAAAGACGAACGCCATGTTCTTGACGGCCTTGACCTTCTCGGCGTAGACATCTTGCACCTGGGATGCGAGAATATCCCGAGTTGGTTGACTGGAAAGGTTTGGCCGGCTGGAGCTCTCGACAGACCCAAGGGCATCCTGCACATCACCGAGCGTGACATTGCTGAGACGGGACTGTCGTTTGGAGCGGGGAATGGGGAGCGCAGCGCCGAAGGAGTTTCGGGACAGACGGCGCTCTTTGGTGGATGGCGGTACGGAGAGAGCATTCATGTACTGGGAAGCGTGGGCGTCGGAAGACCTGGTGGCCGGCACCTCGATGGCGCCGTGGGCACCTGTTGGTGAGGAGGGAATGACAATGCCATGCTCGAGGATGTGGTTGAGACTGCTCCAGCTCTCCGTCTTCTTGTGCTTATGGCCGAATCGGCTCCTGGGAATACCAGCTCGCGTGGGAGAGTCGGGAGGAGTGGTGATGTTTTGTTGGCCACCAAAGTTGACCTCTGAAAAGTGCGGGCCGGACATTGTGTGTGATGTCGTAAGGCAGAGGCGGCAGGTGCGATTGTGAAGCTGCGTATGAGTTCCCTCCTGGGGACTTGGGTATCTGGCGAACGGAAAGACGAGACTTGGAGCTGCCAGCAGGGTTTAGCACAACCAAAATATCAGCGAAGCAGACTCGGGGTCCAAGTCATCCTTTATACCGTTGATGCTGTGAAACTCGGGCTCGAAGACGGCCCAAACTCGGCCGCAATTTTCCGGTAGACCGTTTGCCGACCCCTGACATCTGCCGCAAGGACCCTGACTCCAGAGCCGGGCGACCGTCGGTCTCCATCTCAACATCGAACGGCTTTTCAGCGCATTCTCCAGTATGACGGAAGACAAGTGGAAAAGTTTGCGATGAATATGTCCACAATTGCCTGGCGCCAAGCGTGAAACCCATCGGACGAGGACACATCGGAGCAAGCTCGTTTCACGTGCGGCCTCCGCTGCGTTTCGGCGGGACGGCGTCGCTGGTGATTCGCCCGGCCGGGGGCGAGAGGCGTTTTGGAGTGGGGATGCTAGGGGAGCTCCGGTGAGCACGGTCAAGAATCGTTTGTTGAGCTGTCACAGCCCTATCGTCTTCATGTCGTCATAGCTCCGAGTTTTTCTAGGTGGCCAAAGGCTTCGAGGAAAGAGGGGCGGCGGACCGTCTGTGCCTGCCTTTGGACCAGCGCCCTCGCCGCATCTTGGCCACCCGATATCAGACGTGCCAAAAATGCCAAACTCACAGACGCGGGGCTCAGGAACAAGCAGCGGCCAACATCAGCTGAGCCACGTCGGTAATCGCGTCCAGCCGCAAGGATCCTCCGGCATGTGGCTCGCCGCCATGACTCGTCGCACGTTCGGATGGATGCGGGATGGAGTTGCCCGTTTCACATTTATCAGCGGAAATCCAGAAAACCGGGCCTCGCGCCGTCGCTACTGTCTGTGTGTCATGCAAAATGCCGCCTCTTCGCCGTCCCGTCCGAAATCCCCTGGCTGTCCTCCGTCGTGCCTGGTGCTGTGACTGGCCCATCCCAGCGACGATCGCAGCAGTGGGGAGGGTTTCCACACGTGGAGCGGCCGTACGTCATAGAGTGGAACCCTTCTGGAAGAGCGCAAGCCGCGCTTGGCCTGCATCGATCTTGTCCACTTTTCGCTTGGCTCTGGCTGTGACCGACCCCTGACAGCGACCCGAAGCAGCCGCCACAAGCCGACGACCAGAAAACTCAGGGGAAAAAGAAAGAAAAGCTGCACGGCATATACACGTGGCCGCCTGGGAGGCGACGTTGGGTTTGGGCATGCCGATCCAAGGTCCCTTTCTTAAGCGATAGCAGTCCACGCGCTGGTGTTGAGGCATTTGTTGCAGACGCTATCCCCAGCCATCCATTGAGTAAACAAGATCCCCAGAGACCCCTTTGCTCTTTCCCACCCCGCTTCACTGAAAAAAAATCAGCACGCAAAATGGCCATCTGCGACTCTATCTCCAAGAGGACATACACCCTCAACGACGGTGTCAAGATTCCCGCCGTCGGGTTTGGCACCTTTGCCAACGAGGGCGCCAAGGGAGAGACGTATCGCGCCGTCACCAAGGCCCTGGAGGTCGGGTACCGCCATCTCGACTGCGCGTGGTTTTACCTCAACGAGGACGAAGTCGGTGACGCCCTTCATGACTTCCTCAACAAGAACCCCAACGTCAAGCGCGAGGACATCTTCATCACCACCAAGGTCTGGAACCATCTTCACGAGCCAGAGGACGTCAAATGGAGCATTCAAAACTCTTGCGATAAGCTTCGGGTCGGCTACATCGATCTCTTCCTCGTGCACTGGCCGATCGCCGCCGAGAAGAACCCCGATCGCACTCCGAAGCTCGGGCCAGACGGGAAATATGTCATCAACAAGGCCCTGACAGAGAACCCTGAGCCAACATGGCGGGCTATGGAGGGTCTCGTCGACAGTGGCTTGGCAAGATCAATTGGCGTGTCGAACTGGACCATCCCCGGGTTGAAACAGCTTCTCAAGATTGCGCGCATCAAGCCCACTGTCAACCAGATTGAGATTCACCCCTTCCTCCCAAACACCGAGCTGGTGGACTTTTGCTTCAAGAACCAGATTATCCCTGCCGCATATTCACCACTGGGTTCCCAGAACCAAGTCCCCAGCACCGGCGAGACCGTCAGGCAAAACGCTACGCTCAACGAGGTCGCCAAGCGGAGCGGGCATAACCTCGCGCAGGTGTTGCTGGCTTGGGGTCTCAGGAGAGGGTACATTGTGCTCCCCAAGAGCTCGACGCCAGAGCGCATTGAGAGCAACTTCCAGATTCCCGAGCTGAGGGACGAAGACTTCAAGGCTGTCGAGGAGGTCTCTAAGGGGAGACACTGCAGGTTCGTCAACATGAAGGACACGTTTGGCCTGGACTTGTGGCCGGAGGAGTCAGGACAGAGCTAGAGAGTGGCGATAGATCGTTGGCGGATAGACTGGTTTGATTTCGCATGGCGGTAGACTTGGATAGAGGTAGAGGTCGTCGGGGCTCATGAGATATGACATGTCATTTTATTCGTTTGTTCCGTGACTCAGCACCTGTCTGAGCGTGATGTGTCGGAGATCCAAGCGATGAATTGCGCTTGACGAGATTATATCGTTCATGCCTTGATCATCAGCGAGAACAGACGCGATTTTAGGTATGGAGTTCATTGATCACGGTCCCTGACGTGGGGGTTCTTGGGATTGAGATTGTCCGCGCTCACGTTTGGACTCCCCAGGCATCACTCGACGCGCCCCACGGACGGCGAGCGATTGCATAGCCCGTTCATAAACTCTTCAAGTTGGACTTCTCGAGTTGTGATAACCAGGGTTGCTTTGCCCGGCAGGCAACTTGCCGACGTGCATCGCCCCCAACGTCTGCGCTGTGTCATGCCTGGTTGCCGAGGGTGTGAGCTTGGACGCTGGCAAAAGGCCGAATCGCGACACCACCTGTAGCGCATTGACAAACGATGTTCCTGCGATTTCCACGAACTCAATGAGTTGGCACAGCCTCGTGTCGACTGCGCCCTCCACGGGACCAGACTCGGAAGGGGCCCCATTGTTGCGGTTGACGGAGGGAAGGTGCGCGAGGCGAAAGCCCACTATTCGCCCTTGACTTGCTCTGCTTCTCGCCCAAACAATTTTTTTTTACCGGGGTTCTTATGAAATTTATCACCGTGCGAATTCTTTTGTCTGCTTGGATGAGCCAGCCCCGGCCAACGTTGAGGCCCATTTTCCAGCCCATCCTCCATCACTTCATTTCATCCCAGTCGAAAACCACGTGTCACCAGGCGGTTATCGCCCTGACCGCCAGCGTTGTTCATCCAAAAGTGTGGTTTCTCTGCAAAGCCAATTCACTCGTGATGGCACACGATCCGGTGTCATCTCGACTTCGGGCCGCTGGCCTGCCAGTTGTTGCCCCGAAGTATTTATGGCTTCGGCTTCCGCAATCAACCCTCCCATCCTTGCAACACTCCCCACTCGAGGTCGCCGAATCTCGAGTTTTTGAAATTTTTCTTTCTTCAAGCAATTCCCTCTCTTGACCACGCGAAACACCGATCAAATTTGTTGCCAAGCGCTCGGTCGGCCCCAGAAGATGACGACCATTACCGAGCTCTCGGTGTGGAACAAGGAGGCGCAACGGACCTACGTCTCGATTGCCCTCTGCTTCCCTTGCAACAGCAAAACCACCGAAACCCTCGTCAAGACCCACATCAACGAAGCGCTTGCCCGTGTCGTGGCCGAGCGACCTGCTTTTGGGGGCCAGATCAGCCTGGGCGAACCGGGGGCCAGGAACCAAACCAGCCTTTACCTGTGGACCTCGCCCAATGATCGGGTTACCGTCGAGTCTCGCACAACCGGAGAATCCCTCGAGACATCCTATTCGACCTTGAGAACCCGTGGCTTTCCTGCCTCGTTCTTCACCAATCGCGATTGGAGTGTCAATGGTAACCTTCAGGACCCTGGCGATACGAGGCCCATCCTGCGCGTGGCAATCCAGTTTTTGGATGGAGGCTTTATCTTATTCTTCTACCTCCATCATTCGTATGGCGACGGCGGGTGCATGAACGACTTCCTCAATTGTCTTTCCAAGGCCGCCAGCTCGGCCACGCCCAAGCCCTCGAGCGCGGACTGGCAAAAGACCTGCGAGCTCTGCCTCCCGACAGAGAAATACAAGAGCCTTCCTCTCCCTCAACTCCTCAAAATGTGCCCCGAGTATAACCTCTTGCCAACCTCGATCCCCAAGCGAACGATCACCTCTCTCGAGTCTCTCTACCCTACCGACCCCGGCGTTGGAAGAACCTATGTCATCTCGACCGACATGCTTGATTCCCTCCGTCGGTCTAGCGAGATTCCCATCTCAAGATACTCCCTGCTCGCAGCGATCACTTGGGTTTTCACCACGCAGGCACGGTTGTCAACCCTGTCCAAGGAGCAAAAGGACGCTATCCACTTCAAGACCGCCGTCCTCTTCAACCCGCTGGACTGGTCAGCACCACACCGCAACCTCTTCCCCGACAACTCCTTTGCCCGAAACTTCTTTGGCAATACCATCCTCAGCCCAATTGTGACCGCTTCGGGCGAGGAGCTTACCAGATTCGCCCCCAATATTACCGGAATTGCGCGAATGATCCAGGAGACCAACAGAGATGTGGATGAGGAATTTGTCCTCAAGCGCACGGCACTTTTGGAGACAGGCGCGCACGCCAGACACGTCGGAGTCTCGAGAGAGGCCAAGAACCCAGGTTGCTGGGGCTTCAACACGTGGGAGTCCTTGGGCACGGAGGCGGACTTTGGGCTGATTGGGAAGCCGGAGGCCATCAGGCGGGTTCAGGGTGCTTGGGCAGGCACAGCGCATGGGATTATCCTACCGAGGAGAAAGGGTGTGGATGGTCTGGAGGTTATCATTACTCTGGAGAAGCAGGAGACTTTGACGCAACTGGAAACGGCTACGCCTTGGATGAAGTTCGTTTCTGCAACGGATAAGGACATGTGAGGTGGCGGAGTATATCGTAGTGTTTTGATAGAGTTGCGCGGGTAATTTACAGCGACGATTTGGCTTCGGTGGCGTTACGGGCGGTGTTGGGTGGGATAGACTCTTGCTGGTCCTTTAGGACCTCTAATTTCGGCGGGCATACATCTTTATCTAGGTAGAAGGTGGTCAAGAACGTCACGAGCAAGCGCTTTTCTTAGCCACCGGTTCAGTGCCGTGATTGTGACGGGTATGTGAGATTGGCTGTCAACCATCGACTTCAGCGGCTCGTTCAGTCTTCTTGGATCCCATTGATACCCTCCCTACCTATTTTTAGGTTGATGTTGATGACGGAGTCCCCGTAGCTCATCAACAGACCCAACGTCGAACCGCTCTCCAAGTGGCTGTTGTGATCGTCTGCAACCGTCTCGGTTCTGGCATTTCCACAGTGACAGTAGTATGGCTTGAGTAGGATGCGGTACCTTATACAGCTGTCATGGCTTCACGTCAACGTTGGGTTGCCACCCCACTGACTGCCGGTGGGGTAGTTGTGAAGTTGGGCAGGCCCCTCGGTTTCTGTCAATTCCATCCGGAGTGGTGTTTTCATTGTTGTTGTTATTGTTGTCCTGGCCGGGACGCCCCACAGTCTTGATCTCTTACCTTCTGTTCTTCTTGCGTTTAGGTTGAATCCTCTTGCGCTTTCCTGTTTACTCTTGTCATTTTTTTTTTTTTTTGGAACAAGAATTTTAACTCCGAAACATCGCCTTCGCGCTGGCAAACGTTTCGCGCCGCCATCGCTCAAGAATCAAAACATGGATCCTCAAAACTCATTATCAACCCCGGACTTTGGAAGGCGGTTCGCAAACCCTGGTAAGTTCACCACCGTTTGGAGCCTGTGGAGCGGTGAGCGTGTCGCAAAGAAAACATCTTGTGGCTGTCGCAGCGCGCTTGCTCCCGTTCATTTTGTATCTTGTCAAATTTGAGGAATAGGCGACTGACTCATGATTAATTTTACCAATCGCGAGAGCAATCCGAATCGCCAGAAGGGTTGGAATCTCGAAAGCAACACGCGCGGGAGAAGCGGTTCTGACAGCAACACCAAGCTAGACCACGACGTCGAGTCGATTGATGGGCTGCGGTGGTGCCTTCGATCGGACAGGAGAGGAGGATTGTTGGCATTGACAGATCGTCATTTCTTCAATTGGAGCGAAGAGGAGTGCTGCCGCGAGTGCGGATCGCTTCAACGGGCACCATGGGTCGCACCATGGGGCTTTGACGGTAAGCTCTGCTGACGTTCATGTTTGCGAGGGTCGTTGCGCATGGTTAGGGCGCGAGGCCGTTGGTTTCGGCCGTGCATTCAGGTGTTTGAGGGCTATGAAGTTGAGTCTTTGGGGCTGCGAGCTGTTTTTGGTGCGTTGGGTTGTCGCGTCAATTCGCTCTCCGGGGAAGCCGGGGCCCGGTCATGTCGGACCTCGGAGGTGTGGGGCCGGATCGGTGTGTTGCGAAGCCGCTAGTGATCACCGTCCACGATCAACCCCTTTCCCCACGGAACGTTCCAGAGGGCAACTTTTCGGGATTCCTTCTGTCCAATACTAAGTCCCCTCGGGTATGGCTGCGATAAATGACGTTATACCCGGCACATGTCAAGCAGCCGGCAACCGGCAACCCTCCTAACTGCCGGCGCCCGCTTAAATCCGTTAATCTAAAAGACATCTCCCCGGATTAAACGCGATAGCCAACAAGGCCCCAACCCGGCATAGAATGCTTGTTCCCAACGTCGTCTTCGGGACTTTCCATTTCTTATGTAAATGGTCGCCGAGCCAAGACAGCGGTCCCAGGCCCACCCGCTTCCATCACGGCTTCAAGTCTTGTCTCTAACAAACCAAGCCAAGATGCACTGGTCGACGCTGACCCTCGTCTCGCTCCTGGCGGAGCATGTCTCCAGCCAGGGCACAATGCCCATGATGCGCTTCAGCTGCTCGCAGCTCGTCATCGATCGCCTCGACCCGCTCGTCAACCCGGGCGCCATCCCGTCCCCGCATCTCCACCAAATCGTCGGCGGCAACTCCTTCAACGCGACCATGGATCCGACAACCCACGATCTGGTGACCAAGTCAACGTGCACCAGCTGCACGTTCTCCGAGGATTTCTCCAACTACTGGACCGCTGTCCTCTACTTCCGCGCCCGCAATGGTTCGTTCCTCCGCGTCCCACAGAACCCAGAGGAGAATCTTCAAGGAAACGGCGGCATCACAGTGTACTACATCCCGTCTTCCAACGCCAAGACCTCCGTGACGGCGTTCAAGCCCGGCTTCCGCATGCTTGTTGGCGATGCAGCTCTCACGCACGAAGGTCCCGCGAAGAAGGTTTGTCATCGGTGCATGCCGGCCAAGGGCGACAACCGAAATATCAACTGCGGATCACCGGATGCACCGACACTGCCCAAGACGCCCTGCGCGGGTGGGATCAGGTCGATTGTGACGTTCCCGACGTGTTGGGATGGGAAGAACATGGATAGCCCCGACCACAAGAGCCATATTGCGTATGCGACTGGCGCCAAGACGTTCGATGTTGGGCCGACCGGGACCTGTCCTTCGACGCACCCGGTTGTGATTCCGCAGGTCATGTATGAGGTTCGGTGGGCGGTGAGTTTCCCGTTCTTGGCGTGGCATCGAACAAAGATTGGAGGAGAGGGAGCAAGAGCAAGGGATCGAGGCTAACTTGATACAGACGCAAGGTTTCAGCGATAAGGAGATGTGGCCTGCGGATGGGTCGCAGCCGTTTGTGTGGAGCACTGGCGACAAGAATGGGTACTCTTGGCATGGCGATTACGTGTTTGGATGGAAGGGCGATTCGCTGCAGAGGGCGTTGAACGCACGCTGCAATAACAATCAGTGCAAGGAACTCCAAACGCAGTCGGTCGAGGAAGCGGTCAAGTGCACGATCAAGCCGGTGGTGAACGAGAAGGTTGACGGATGTAAGTTTTTTTCCGGGCATCTGCCGATATTTTTGCTGACCAAACGTAGGGCTTTCTTCCCTTCCTGGCGAGCCGATGATGTTCTGAGTAGTTCCTCCCTTTTGGCCATTTGAGCACCCTGAAATCCCTTCGCGCTGCCCCACGGGGCAGGAAAGAGCCACCCCCCGTCGCGACCGGTTCACCTGCGTAAAGCGTTGTGAAATTTGGACAGATCCTTGAGGAAATAAACCACCGGCCAAATCATCACGGATAGCCGGATTTTGCTGTGTGTAATGACCAAGTGTGCTAGGTTTGAATGATCGCACAGGTGAAAATGCTTAGGTGGTGGATCTGATATACGAACAGGCTATTATTACCATTGTCGCAGCAGATGGCCACGACTCGAACGCCGGCCTGCCTGACGTCGAGCCGGGAACTCGAGAGCCCAGAAGCAACTCTTGGGAGATCACACCCAAACTTGCTCTTGGTCTCTTCAGCGACGTTGATTCTTACCTTAGTAGATCCGTGTATCATTCGAGAGGTTGGACATTTCAAGAGTTCCTACTCGCAAGAAGATGCCTGGTCTTCGTCAAAAATCGGCTCTTCTTTCGCTGCAAAACCCACTTTTGGCCGGAAGACACAGCCATCCCTATTCAATATGATTGGGTCGGAGGAACCAAGCATGGAGGCCTCCGGGTTTCTGGATGGGGTGACTTTCCAGCGCTTATCGAAAACTATTCCACTCGGCAATTCACCGATGATGGAGACGTGGTTCAAGCGATTGAGGGCATTCTCCGTCGTCTCTCATGCACGGCGGATAAAGTCCACATTGAGGGCTTACCTTTCGAACATTTGGAGCAAAGCCTAGGTTTTGGTCCCGCTGATTTATCTCTCCGGCGAAGGCCAACGTTTCCGAGCTATTCATGGGCCGGATGGCGCGGGCCCTTGAATTGCTCCAACATGTCGCCGAAGAACAGAAGGTCATGGGTTGTGTACTACTATATCTTGGATGGAGCCTGGACTCAGGTTAACCAGCTGGGGGATGGTGAGGCCGCTGACTGTCTTCAGGCTGAAACAATTGCAAGAAGGTACTCGGCCACACCCTTTCCAGGGAATAGATTCGACACAAAGTCTACCCGCGCGCCCCATTTTGCATACAGGCCATACCAACCACTCCTTTTTCACGCTTTCATCATTCAAGTTACACCCGTGATGCTGGAGCCAATGAGTGGCAACGTTTCTCTTGTGTACAGGGACAGCAGCATCAGGAAGAACGTGAGGTTGGGTGGTGTTTTTCTGGGTGGATTTGACGAATTGCACTTCACTCAGGAAAAGGATAGATTTGAGTTGGCATTGCTGTATATGCATGATGCACCCAGGGAGATGTTCGTGGGCATGTTGATTTACGACGCCGGCGGCTTTGTGGAGAGGAGGGCTGTTGGGGAATTTTACTTGTACCCTAAATACCGCTATTAACTGCAGTGGAGGGAAATACTGTTGGCGTAGAAACCTGGACATGTCTCTAGTTCTATTCTCTTTGTCCATGCATACTACTACTCAATGAGATGGCCAACTCGCTCCAAAAAGAAGTGCAAGAGGCGCTGCTGCTTCGGGGTTCTCTTCTCCACCGGTATCTCGAGCAAATGCAAAGCCTGCTCAATCATACCCATAACCTATCTGTCGGCAAGTACAGCAGTATCTTCATGTTCTTCCTCCTCGTCTTGGTCGTCATCTTCCTCATTCGCCGAGGCTCTCTTCTGCCTCTTGGTTGCTGGTCGCCCTTGAACATTGCCATCGCCGTTGCCGTCGTCACCATCACCATCATCATCGTACACGCGTCTTTTACGCTTCTTGTCGGCCAGGGCTTTCTCCTTGGCATATGCCACGAACTTGGCCTGTGCGACTTTGAAGGCATCTTTAACCTCAGCATCGACCAAGCGGGTGACGGCGCATCTTTCGTGATCAGCGTTGTGATGTTGCCAGCCTCGGGCAAGTAGATGTGCGAGGCTGTGGGAGGTGGTAGTGCACCGCTTCATCCAAATCAGGTTGACAGTGACTCCTACGTTGGCAAGGCAACCAGCAACTTCCTCCAACTTGGCGATAATTGGCCACATATGGCCATCTCCAACGGCCTTCTTCCCCTTCACTTGCTCGATGCCCTCCGCACAGTATTCGGCCTTGATGGCTCGTTGAAGGCGCTGAAACGCGGCCCTGCAGTCGGCATGCAGTTGTTTCCGTGTTCGTTGCACATCTCCAATGCAACGCCCATCATTCGAGGATGCCCATCAACTCTGCTTGCTCTGACGTATATGCAACAGCCAGACGAAACCGTCGGTATACATCACACGCATGCATAAGTCTCAACCTCGGCATTGATATAAGTCAGTCAAAGAAAGGTATAGATTCTCTTTCTCAAGCCTTGACGCCATCCAGAAGGGGAACTAGGAACCCAAACCATACTATCCAACCCCCTACCAAAACGCCAAAACGCCATCGGACGCCCAAACCCAGCCCATCTAACCTCGCCTCACCTCTTTGCCTCTCTAATACCCCCTAACATTCCAAGTAAAATGCCCCTTCGGATCCCCCTCCAACTCCCCCATAGACTGATAATCATCCGCCTCTTCCCCGGACTCAATAAACACCGCCTCCTTCGCCAAGCCCGCATACCGTTTCGCCATCTTGGCATTCCCAATCATATTCCAATTCATCGCCACAAGCGCCAACACGCCCGCCATATCCACCTCCAGCCTCTCATCCTTGTACAGCTTCAAAACGCGTCTCAACAACGCCGCATTCACACCCTTAGCCATCGGATCCGCCAACTTGGTTTCAATGTCCTTGATCTCCTCGAGCCGTTTCTCCGACTCGTGATTCGCCCGATCGCTAAGCATACATTGCGAACAGCCACATTCGAAACCCCACGAGAGCTTGGCTCGTTCGCGGCGCTTGGCGCGGGTGTCTTTGGAGTCGAGGTAGGTGATGGTGAGCTCCTCGCCTGGTTTGACGTCCCGGACTACCGTGGTGGTGTGCGAGAGACCGTTCATTTTGAAGGCCACGTTGGGGCGGCAGTCGTGGTTGAAGCGGGAGACGGGGGGGTAGCTTGCGTAGTGGAAGGCGGAAGGGTCTTGGGGGTTTAGGCTCATTTGGAAGGAGTTGGTTGCGAAGATGGAGGAGGCTTTGTGACCGATGAAGTGGGCCATTTGGGAAAGGTAGGCCTGGCGGCGCGGTGCAGGAAGTATAGAGACGGCTTTGTCCATGATGGCGTTCCGGACTGGGGTTGAGGCTGACTCCATGAAGCCCCGGTGGATGAGCAGGGCGGGGACTTCGGACATGATGGTTGTGCCGCGGGTGAGGGTGGTGTTGGCGATTAGGCCGAGGCCTTTGCCGGGTATTGGCGCGATGTGGTAGTGGCCCGAGGAGGCCGCTGAGAGCGAGGGGTGGTGGTGGGACTTGAGAATGGCGAGGTTGGATTTGGTGGTGATGGCGGCCATGCCCACGGAGCCGAAGCCGGGGTTGTAGTGGATGCAGTATTGGTCGAAGCAGTCGTTGGTAGAAGTCCAGACGTCCGGAGCGGGTTCGTCGTGGGCTGCAGCTTCATGATGCTGCTCGTATTGACGTGCCTCATGCCCGGCAAAGCTTTGCCCCGAGCTGTTGGCAGGGCGCGACTCGTTGTCGGCGGCGCAGAGCAGAACAAGGGGTACTGGCTTCCAGTTGCAGGTGTCAAGCCCGGAGGCGGCGGCCAACCCCGCGACAAAGAGGTATACAAAAAACATTTTGACTGTGAAGAAGGTATTAGAGATGGATTTCCATGTTTATGAGAGTCCGTACGGAGGAGAGATATCAAAGTTGACATCGACGACGCACTGGCGTTTCATGGTGGTGGCTGAAACAAGTTGGTTCAGGGGTGTTGGCGCCAAGCATGTTTCAACGTTTCGACGCCGAATCCACGACGACGACGAGAAAGACGATGGCGGCAATGGCGCGCCGATCTCTTCTTGGCTTCTTCTTGGAAGGACATGACTTTCGCAATCGAAGACCGTTATCCGCACAGAATTCTTACACGTTGCGGAATATCCTGACAGTATTTGCGGTCGATCTCGGCGTCGTCGCGAATCGCTGCGACGCTTGACCCCGCGACCCTCGACACCAGCGTTTTCTCTGCCAAAAAATCGGCGCGCAACCACTCGTATCCAACCTCGCCGTCGTCGGATACCAGTCCGGACTCGCAATCGGAGAATTCGATGTCGCTTGGTCCACCCGGAATCTCGGTTCGCTTGAAAGTCGCACTCTGGGCGCCGAGAGATGCCAACGTCTGGGCGTGGGAAGGCACGATGTTGCAGGAAAGCAAGCGAAACGGGACGAGAAAGGTGGTTGGAGCGGGGACGCAAGCACACCTCAACCCCAAGAGCGAAGCGACGGCCTTATTTTTCACGCTTGGCACAACGACCCGGAAGACCAAAGTGCGTTCCGCTGAAACATCCAAATTAAGAAACAAGTCTATCGATCCCGCCTTTAACCGGTCAATGGGCACTTTATTTCCAGCGCTACGGTACGTCGGCGAACTTGACGGCTGAAGATGCTTCAATATCTTTCGACCCACGAATTCCTCCGCTCGCGATTATTAGTTTTCTTGGAGAGACCCAACGGACCCAAGAGCCTTGGGCGCTGGAACCTGGGGATGTCCGCTCGTAGCGTTCCCACATGCCCGGGTCAAGGGGAGGGAGGGAGATAACGGGACATATAAACGAGGCGATGGCCGTCGTCTAGGTGTTTCCGTCCCGTTGTTCAAGTTGTTCCTGGCAGAGCACTAATCGCTATCACGATGCAGCTGAACCGAGTTTGGGGGCTTGGCCTCTTGCTGCCAATGGTGGCCGCTGCTCCTCAGGGAGGTCCTCCTCCTGGTGCGCCACCTGTTGCGCCGACAGTCAACAACATGACGATGTTTGGGACGGGGTGCCCTATCGGTGGTGGCGCCATCAGCCAGGTCACAAGAAACAACACACCTGTCTTTGTCTTCCGCGAGTGGGGTATTGTCCTGCCCAGCGAGGAAAGCGAGGAGAGCGGGACGTCTTTCAAGTGGTGCAACGAGGAGATCATGCTCGGCAATGGTCCTGTCGGCATGCGGCTCCGTATCGCCAGTGTGACGGTTGGGGGCTGGGCCCAACTGGATGCGGGGACAAAGATCTCGCTGCAGGTTGACACCAAGTTGGGAGGCGTGGAAGCCGGGGTAATGTCACTTGACCCCTTCCCAAAAATTGATAACTGACGACGCATGCAGGCCAAAGCGTCGGTCATTGGAGCCGAGGACATCAAGGACGGCAACTTCGAGGTCAACCTTGTTACCGAGCCGACAACCATCTGGTCTGCCTGTGTGGGACCAAGCGGCGACGTTCCCCAGTTGACAGTACGAACGACGGTTGGACTCGTCGCAACCAAGCTTGAAGACGGGTCCTTCTCAAAGGGTGTGCTTGGCGGAAACGCAACCGACATTGAGCGGGCGCTGAGGATCAACTTCCGTCCTGCCTGGGAACCCTGCCCGGCAGCTTGAAGGGATGGGTCACGCAGAGAGGCTTGAGCTTGTAACTTCCCATTCGACAGTTCTGTTCCAAGTTCTTCCAAGTTGGCGAGGTGCAGCAGCCCACAGGGATGGCGTCCAATCGGACATGTCACGCAGTCACCCCCGCGCGGAGATGCACCATGGCCTGCCACAGCCACCAATTGCAAGAATACTTGTTGAGGAATCCCTCTCTCGCCGACAGCCTTCCCTCCATTTCGTGTTCTTGAATTCCATGACTTGCAGGGGTGCGTCTCCTGACAGACGGCACATCCCGACGCCGGACCAGTAGATGTGGGTCTTCGGCGGCGCGGTCGTCCCCCTCACGCGTGGTTCCTGTCAGCATGATAATTGCATTACCCTTGTCCAAGAGGGGAAACTCTAGTGCTGAAAGAAGTCTCCCGCCGAGTGACATGCCAGGTTCACTACCACACCATCCCTCGCTCGAGACAAACTGCTTTCTCTAGGGTTCATCACTGAAATCCGTCCGATGCCATTGGTGACCATTGGTGACACATGTAGCACGAACTTGGGGACACATGCATATCGCAGCATGGCGCACTTGACAAGAGTTACACAACGGCTACTGACGGTGGGCGTTGAGGGCTTTACCATGCACCTTGCACCACACGGCCGGGATGCCGGACAGAGGTGACAAGGCCAGAGCCACCCTACCATTGGGTTCCGGGAAATGCATAGATGGGTGTGGTCACATTCTCTGGTATAAGACCTGGGCCCGGCGCTCCCTTCAGAGCGGGAGATTGCCATCAGTAGGTCGTAGCATCCTCCATCATGGCCCACGACGAGAAATCGCTGGCCCCCTCGTGCAGCGACCATGCCATCACCGAAGTCACTTCCGTCGAGCCCGACTGGACGGCCGAGGAAGAACGCAAACTTGTGCGCAAAATCGACCTCTACCTGCTCCCCGCCCTCTGGATCATGTCACTCCTCTCATGGATGGATCGCGCCAAGTATGCCCCTCACATCACCACCGCCCGTTTCCAACTAACATCGCCCAGCCTAGGCAACGCAGCAATAGCAGGCCTCCTAACCGACCTCTCCCTCACCTCGTCCCAATTCTCCTTCGCAATCGTCACCTACTCCTTCGGCTACATAGCCTGGGTGCCGATCACCAACATTGTCCTCTCCCGAACTCGCCCCTCCATCTACCTGCCCTTGACGATGGCCCTCTGGGGCGCGGTAACAATCGGCCTCGGCTTTGTCAAAACGTACCCCCAACTCATTGGTCTCCGCACCCTCCTCGGCGCGTTTGAAGCCTCTCTTCCCGTCGGCGTCACCTTTCTCTTCTCGTGCTGGTACACAGGCGCCGAACTCGGCAAGCGGTCGTCTATGTTCTTGACGAGCGCGATGGTTGGCGGCGCCTTTGGGAGTTTGATCGCAGGCGGCGTGATGAAGAATCTCGAGGGCGCGCGGGGCATACGCGGGTGGAGATGGTTGTATATCGTCGAGGGGATCGTAACCGTCTTTGCGAGCGTGGTAGCTATGTTTGTACTGCTGGACTATCCGGCGACGAGTCCTCGGCTGACTGAGAGAGAGAGGAGGATCGCGGTGAGGAGGCTGAAGGTTCAGGGGATCGTGGTCGAGGAAAAGGGGAAGAGAATCAGCGTAAAGAAGAGTTTGGTTTTGGCGTTTCGGAATTGGAGGACGTATGCCATTGCGGTTGCTGCGTCGTTGGTCTCGGCGACTCTCGTGCAGGCGTACTTTTATCCGTTGTTGGTCAGGGGGTTGGGGTATACGGATCCTGTTGAGGCGCAGTTTATGACGGTCAGTTTCTTCCTTCCTTATCCTGGCAAATGGGTAGTACTGACAGTGGCAGGTTCCGCTCTGGGTGGTTGCTTTCTTCTTTGCTGCTGTGGCTGGATTCTTCTGCGATCGCAAGCCGTTGTGGAGGGCCATCAGCATCACGGGGCTGCTGGGACTGCTCAGTGTGTTTGCCATTGTGACGTGCAATGTCTACGATTTCAAGGCGCGCTACGTGCTGCTCGCCTTCATGACAGGCGGTGTCTGGGGTGGCTTCTCGCAGAGCATGGCGTATATCGCCGAGCTGTTCCAGCCGGTGCCACCCGAGGTACGGGGAATCACGATGGGCGTCATGAGTTTTGCCGGACACACGGGGAGCATCTATGGAGCGTACCTGTTTCCGGCCGAGAATGCGCCGAAGCACCTGCTTGGGTTTGGCATGGTGGCGGGGAGCGGTGCTGTTGCTGCCATTGTGTTTTTTGCCATCTGGTGGGTTGACACGAGGCCCAAGATTCTTGCCGGGAGGGAGAAGAGAGGGGTGGCAATTTCCGCGATTTGAGGCTTGGTATCGCTCTAGGAAGGCACTTTCCTTGGCAGGGCTGTTGGGCGGGAGCACTGCTTAACCGGGAACTGGGAACTGGCAACCACGGGTGGCAGGTTGTCTCCTTCCTGCCCACCATCCTGGGCCTCGGACTTTTCTGCAGTTTGAAATGAACACGGACCCCATGAACCTTTTGTCCGCTCTCCATCTCGCAAGCTCCCGTCGTTTTACAAGCCACTTTCGCAGCTTACGTTACCAGCATCATCATGGTACGCGGAAGCCGCAATCAGCATCGGTCGAACTCCCGCTCGGCCGCCCCCCCTGGCGGCCTCCCCATGCGGTACGAAGATGTGACCCTCGGCGACAAACCTATGTTCGACGACATCATCGACAAATATCAAGGGGCCATGGACGAGCCCCTACTCGATCTTAACAATACCGAGACCCTCCGCCATGACTTCTAGAGAGACGTCTTCGAGAACTGGAAACCCCACGACCCGATCGACCAGCCAGTGAGCACTCCACCGCTGCCCAGTATGATGATCTACGAAAGGGCTGGGGCGACCAGAATCGGCGACAGGGTATGGGAAAACCCACAGACTGGTTGCCGGTTCTTCAGGTCGGTCTATCTAAGACCAATCCTTAGTGACAACGGCATGAATTGGCGTTAGGAATGGAGCACTGTCGATAGTATGTTCCGTCAGTTCTCGGAGCCACCAGACATCCAGTACCAGTCATACTTGAGGAATCTCGAGGGGGATCCAGCGGCGAATGCACGGAATGTCTCCAAGGCGGCCTACGACTTGTGGGAAACAGATCGCGCGAGGAAATGGAACCGCAAGGTGGCAGGGCGCGGACAAGGTTGAGCAGGAGGGATGACGATGACACGTTCCAGTTCACGGAGCCGAGGACATGTGAGAAAGCTGAGTGGCGTGCGGCGGCGGAGGCGGAGGAAGCTGCCAATTGGGCGTCCCAACACTGGATGTTTGATGTCGAGTAGTTGGACGGGCACCACCCTATACCATTAGCGCACTGTCGCAAGCGGAATCAATAGCGAGACATCGCAATGCACCCGTTGCGTCCCTGAACTGGCTGGATGACAATTCTCGAGACAAAGATGCCTCCTGAACTTGTTGGTGTGCGGTTTATTTTGTCATGGACTCGACCGGGCAAGCCATGGACCAGTGCGACCCGATTGGGGGTGGTGATACCCTTGCATTTCACTGCGGTTCCTGGTATTGGTATCGAAGTCCGGCCTTGTGTGGTCAGCTGCACAAACATGCCACTAAAAGAAACCCTTTTATGGGCACAGGAAGCCTGACGAAAAATCAGCTCTTGTCCGGCTCAACACTTTTGTCTGGAGATCTTCCTTGAATACGGGAGGAGGGTGAGGGGAGCTGCGGGCTGAGGCTGTGGAGGCCTTGCCCGCTGGGTCGGGTGGCTTGGCGCCAAGAACATCGCTAAGAACGACCAATGACACTGGATTCCGTCCTCACTTCGTCCTCATCAACGACCATTCCTATCACGGGTGTGCCGAGTGCAACGGCGTCGTCAAGTTCAATGAACAAGGCGCAGCGATTCCTTGAACATTTCAGGAACTCGGAAGACAAAATATAGATATATTCCCGTTCCTGTAGGTCGCTGTGGACCTTTTCGTCAATTTCAGCCATTTCCTTTCAGCGATCACGTTTTGCACCTATCAAACCGTCCATCCATCACCAAAATGGCAGACACCCTCCCCGACTTTGAGCTCACCAGCGCCTTATCAACCCGCTACATCACCGGTCGTCCATCAACAAGCAATCCCCACAACCCGCGTGGCAAACACCACCGTCGTCCATTGCCATGGGACCGCAAAAAACTCGTAAAAGCCGATGCATGGCATGAAGACGGGCACGAATACCGGGATTACCTCTGGGACTTGAAGAGGCAGAAGCAGGGTCAGCCGTTACGGTTAGCATTGCCAACCAGGTCCCAGTCCAAGCCTAAGCCCAAGCCCAGCTCCAACTCCAACTCCAAGAACAGGAACAGGAACGGTGGCAAAAACGAGGAGCAGGACAAAAACAAGTCCGAGTCGAATAACATGAACAACAAGAACAACAAGAACAACTCCGACAAGAAGAGGCTCAAAATCAACAAACCACATTACATGACGCTATTCCATGTCCATGCAAGGACGCGTCGATCCATTAATTTCCGGTGCGGATGCGAATACGACGATCCCTATCTCATCAATGAGGCGAGATTGAGGGAGCAGAGGGGTGATTGCCGCGCTGCAATGAGGGATGGCATTGACGACCTGTTGCATGCTGAGAGTGGGATTTGCGAATGGGAAACTGATGGTCATGGTGGGGATGGGGAGATTGAGCCGTCATTGTCAACACTTCCGGTTTATGTGGTCAAATGTCGCCCCGCGAGGAGGAGAGCTCAGAGGAGAAGGGATGCTTCAGATGGAGAGTTGGCTGATGGATGGGAATGGGAGTTCCTGGCCAAGAACGAACTGGTGTTGGGTGACGGGGGTGGGAGTGGGAGTGAAAGAGACAGCGAGTGGGTTAGTGTATCGGGTGGTGTTGGGCCAGTTGACGAGCATAGTGGTGTGGAAGCAGATGGCGAGGGAAATGCCCGTTGACAGCAATTTCCCACTGAAAATAGGGTCATTATTGTTGAAACTGTTGTAATAATCCTTGAGGTATATACTGGCGCACTCACTCACTTGTAGAGCTTGCGACTAGGGCGTCCTACGTCACCTGGGTGATGCTTTGTCTTCGATTATTCATAACGCCGTTGCTGAGCTCCTCCGAGGCGTTTCCCCGACTAGGGGCCGACAATTAGTGGTATTGGCTGTGGTTTAAAACATATGGGGACATGGTAGGTAGTCCGTCTTCTCCACCAGCAGAGGGAACCGATGGTGAAGCATAGGTAGCACAAAACCACGACGTAACCCAAGCACGCGACATCGTCGACCACTGACCGCCCCGGACGAGAGAAAGACTTGCGGTGTTTGTCGAGATGGAAATAATCTGATAACAATGCCGAAACAAACGTGTGATAAAACGCCGTACGTGCATTAATAATACCGGAAGCGCTCCCTCGCACGCTCAGACGAGACAGAGCCGCTTTGTGAGGTACCAGCCGTCTAATAAACAGAAACGCCAATATTACAACCAAAAAACCGCAAGTATGAGCCTTGTTCATCATATCCCAGGCGCCGTCAAATTCCCAATTTAATTCCACACAATATTCAAACTCGAATCTCCAGAAACCATAAACTCACACTCGTGAATGACCCCGTTCGAAATCCCGTACAGACGTCGATACGAATTCCCTGCAATGGCAGAAAGCTCGAAATCCGGGACTCCCAATGGGACCTGGGGACTGGGCGCGAGAATCCACTGTTCGTCGTTGAAATACTACGTAACAAGACCTCCATCAGACCTGAGTGCGACCATCATGATATTTTCAAGATTGAACGTAAATGCGGTGGGCGACACTGGTGTCAAAGGTCTTTTGATCTGGAGGTCGTTTGCTGGAAACCATTAGACGTGGGTTTTGACAAGGAAGCAATCGACATACCATTGACGGAGGTTTCGTTCCGATCCTGCGACAGCATTTTATCGCCCACCCGGTCCGCCATTCTGCCCTGCCCCGAGAGATCATGCATCAACTCCACATCCAAGCTGGCCTGGCTGTAGTTCCTCATGACGCTAGAGAGGCCAAAGACTGCACCCTTGGGGATTTGGTGATGGACCTCCGCGTCCATGCTCCCTTCGCAATGGTTAGATAATCATCTTCGTTCTGAAATGCCACTTGATCCCTCAATCCCCCACCAGTCAGTCCAGCTGAACAGACACACTTGTCCATTTTAGGGCATCAATGTCGCCCAAAAATAGCCTCGCGGCTCCTCCAAAGCCCCAATCGCTGCACCTCGCATTCTTGCTGAGCCTTCGTAAAAATCTGTTGCCCTGGTTGTCTAGCTAAGCCAACCCTTCAGTCACCGATTCAAGGCCTGCGACCAGCTGGTGGCGTCCCGGGCTGGGTTCTGGTGATAACAGTGTGAACCTCACGTGCTCGGCACGTGATCATCCCAATCCCTGCCGCTGGATGATGTCCCCAGGAGTTACCGACTCGCCGGTTTCTTCGCCGGCCAAGTCCCCAGTGGCACCGACTCTTCGTCTGTCCCGAAAATAGCCGCCTTCCGTTTCCTAAATCTGTCTGGCCAAATCTTGCCTTTGAACTGCACCAGCGCTCTATCCAAACTGAAAGCCAACACGTATGTAGCCAGTGAGAAAATGACAACAAGAACTGCAAAATGCCAATCTTGGGCATCGTTCATGAAGGTTCCGTGTTCGATTCCAAACAGCCCCTACAAAACAGGTCAGTCGCCACATACAAACCAGCCGAAATCCCACCTACCGTGACGAAGCCAAGAGGCAGATACGCGATGGTGATATAGGTGAGCGTGCGAATATTGTTCCCTTGTTGGATAGTCGTTTGGTTGTCCGCCAGAGCGGTTTGGGTGTCGACAACATTGGTGATGGTTGAGATCTGTCCCCACGTCAGCCACACGAAGTCAACCAGACTCGATTCGATCCTACGCCATCCCTGAGCCCTGTGACCTGCTTAATCTTGAGCTGCGTTTTGTCGTGCACGTCGAGCAGCATCCCGTGTCGTTTCTTAAATTCATCCATGATGCTGTTGTACTCCTGGATGAGATCCACGTGCTGTTGGGTTGCATCGTGCTTGATCACGTGTTCCATGGCATCTTGGGCTCGTTGAATCTGTGATAAAGAGGATGAGAGCTTGTCGTTAAAGACTCGTAGGGCTTCCCATCCCCACAGCATCTTCTTCAGCTTGTTGATGGCTTCGACGGTACCCCACCAGTCCTCGAGTCCTTCCAAGAGTGTACGGTCCTGTCACAGATCAGTCCAGTCTCTATCCTGGAATTCTCCGTGTAATTGACTCACCCCTATTTCCATGATATCATCGAGACGTGCAAGAACCTCGCCATACTCCGTGGCCAAATTTTCGCATAAATGACCTAGCAGCACTAAGAACACAAGACATCTGGCGGTGGCTTGTTGGTGGATGAACTTCTTCAGAATCTTCGGCATCACCCTCTGGATGACAGGGCCAATGGACTCTGAAGTTGTCGCTGACGATAGGACGGAGCAAACCCAAAGGTAGCCCGATGGATCCCCGGTAAAGGCAACTGTTGACGACTGCTCCTCCACCGTGTGCATTTGGTCTGACTTGTACCCAAGCTTTGCAATGTTCTCGGGTGGGAAGTCCCCATTCTGCCGGTGTATCTGTCGGTGTTCGTCCGCTCTGTGTTCCTCGCATGTGCGAATGCTCCAACTGCGGTGGTGTCAGCTAGAAGTGGTGTCTGCTAGGTAAGATCCCTACTGTGAGACGGTGATGCTTGTAGTCCACATCGTCTTTTCTCTGCTATCTGTAAAGCGTGACGTGGTGCCAAAATGATCATCGATCGCGTCAAGGGCATCAGGATGCCACAGATAGATGAGGCCTCCGATAAGGTTCGGGGAGCATTTGTGAGCGAAACTGGTCATGTTAGATGTTGAATAGAGGGCGCCAACCGCTAACTTACAGGAGTCGATGCTTCGCTCCGACATCGACGAGCTGCCAAGATTTGTCAGTGAGGGTCAAGGTCGGAGCCTTCATTGTGGAACTCACGCTATCGTTCAAAAACTGCAATGTTTCGCTGTATGACGAGAAGGTCTCCTCAGAGACAAAGGGGTGGTCTGATGGCTGTCGTGAATGTCGGGGACTAACACTCGCCGGGGCCGCTTGGCTCATCCCGCTTGCTGTCAATCTGGTAGCCAATGGTTTGCACCTTCGCCTCTGGGTGTAAAAGTCGAAGCCGCCGTCTTGAAAAAAGTCGAACGCATCCAAAAGTGCGAGGTCTTTCTGGGGAAGGAGCCTGGTGATGTTGGAGTGGGTATACTTCGAGCTTCTGGTAATGTGTCCAGCCCCGTGTCGCTCAAGGTAATGTTGAAGCGCCCACCTGAGTCCCACATCTCTTTCCTGACTGGAACCGAACAGTTCAGGTGTGTCGTCAAGGGACTGAATCCACCAATCCTGCAAAGTGTTAGCATAACGACGAGTGTAACACTGAGGGGTGGGGTCACTCACCGGATAATACACCAGTGATGGTTTCTGTGTCACCCAATCGAACGCTTTGACAGATCCAACCGCATCCTCTAGAGCCGGCGCTTTCGAGGATTCATCCATCAGGGCCTTCATCTGTCGGACGAGCGTCCGGACTAGCAGTGCCTGGTCGTTCCTCCTCGATAGGGCAGCGTTCTCCCCGTCGACATCTAGGAACTCTGCCTCACCCCTGATGTTCGGCAACGACTGGAGCAGCGGGTCTCCGGGATGGTTGTCCCCTGGGAAATCGAGTGGCTTCGCAGCCTGCAGCTTTCCTTTTGGCCAATGTTAGCTTCTCTCCGATTGAGCTCTATTTTTCGCACGCCCTCATGTTTGTTTTGACACACCACGCCCACATACAACCCAGGCCTTTGGCGGCGCCAGTAAAGCCAGCTATTACCACGTTTTGGCCTCAATCCCTTCCAAAAAGGCATCGTATTTGGAATTTCGAATACGCATTCGATTCAAAAAACAACACGTCAACAATTTCAAAGTGTGGTGGAAGCGGCATTCCAAACGCACCCAGAGATATTGGCGGGCCAGGGTTATGTGTGGAAGCGGTGTGCCAGAAATAAAAATGGGATGTGAAAAAAATAGAGCTCCCCCGATTATCGTGATTTGCCGACTTACCTTCAAGCTTGAGATCCAGGAGCGTGGCACTGATCATGGCCACCGGTTGTATATCCCACCAGCTCCCAATCATGTTGGCTTCAGCTCTATCCCAAGAGGTCATAAATGTGTAGTCCGACAGCAGAAACTCGAACAGCCTGTCTCTCGCGGGAATAACGTCTGGGTCCGAGGCGACCTTGAGAAACGCTTCGTGGTTCAGGCATAACAATTCCCACGGCCCGTTGCTCAGCGACCGCGCCTTCATCCACTCCTTCGGGCCGGTGTTGAACTTGGTCGTTCGTCGGCGTTCCTGGATGCGTCTTCGCGTTTGACGGGCCCTGGATACCGCCAGGCTGTGAGACCGTTTGGTCTTGGTGTGGTCTAGACTCATCTCCTCGGCGAGCAGCAGGACACGATCCAACTCTTCATGCTCGACTGACCACCCATCGGCGGGGCTTGTCTTAAGTCGAGTGACGTGCTTTTCGAACCGCTCCTGGGTTTCCTCCACTTGAGCCAGGTCCAAGTCAGCACGCTCGATTCCGACTGGGAGTTCACTCTCATCCCAACGCAGCTCATCGTGGAGTAGCAAGATACAGCTGAAATGAAGCCATTGCAGAACATTGCTCTTCGAAGTTGGTTGTTTGTCGCGGTGCGCCCGGTCCATGCCCAGCGTGTACGACACTGCCAGCTTCGGAAGGATGACCTCTCTGATATACTCTGGAGTTATCGCCTCAGGGCACTTGTTGATGACATACCACGCAGACAAAGTGGCATAACAACCCCGGTTGTAGGTGCCATCCCACGTTATATTCTCCCTTTGCGCTGCGCAACTCTCCAACCTTGGGTTGTAGTCGCCTGGCTCACTGTGAACGGCGAGAAGCAAGCGCCCTGGTTTCAGGTCGGTTCCAAACATCCATGCCATGGCTGAACGGATCACAACTCTTATCCGCGCGAGGTAATCGTCTCGAATATCCTCAATCTTACGACGGTGCTGTAGTAGATCTGGTTCCAGCTTGCGGGTTTGGATAAAGTGGTGTATCTTTGCAAGCAGTCGGATCTGAAAGCTGCAGCCAAGTTAGCGTCCCTTGGTGAGAATAGTCCATGCAAGGGTCTCTTACAAGACAGCCTGGACATCAACATATTGGTAGGTCATGATGTTGCCAATCAGGGCGATTTCAGATGCTGCTGGATGTCGAACGTCTCCGGGATGTGGGCTTCGAACAGGTATTGATGTGACACCAAGAATCTGCTCGACACATCTGCCTACAATGCAGAACTCGACGGCCTCAATCGCCTCATAGTTGGCAGCGCATAAGGCAGTCCAAAGGCGGTCCGTCATGTTGATCGACTCGCGGCTCACGCCAAGGTAGTCGAGCAGATCGTTCGGCAGACAGACATCGCCGCTCTCGTCCCGTTCATCCTCTTTGTCACGCAACGTATACGTCGACACGAGGCACACCACATCCCCAGGAGGCAGTTCCAGCCGAAGCTCTGACGACAAGTCGACCGAAGAGCCACTAACGGAACCTGTCGAGGCTTTTTGAATCTCTAGCAGCTCAGTTGCACCGATAATTGATAGTCCCACTTCCAGGCTTGTCTGATACTTGTCGCTGACGCAGTAGACCCTGGCTCCAGTCCTAGAAACAGTGAAGGTGCCCTCCTCTGATGAACCCTGGCAGGTGGCTGAGCAAGGACAACCAAACCGTACGGTTCCACCAACTCGGATCCGGGCTGTGGCACTGTTGCCCTGGGTCGTGTCCGCGTCATACTCGCTCAGTGAGCTACCACGTCCCCACTTCAACCGGGTGAGCTGAAAGACGGTTCCTTCGTGGATAAACGAAATCATTTCGCAACTTCCAGTCCCAACAATGTCGCCAGAGTCTTGGTGTCTGCGAACAAGCTCGTACTGGGTGTAGGGCCACCGAAAGTTGACCCAACCATGGATCTTGCGTTCGCCCAGCCCAACATCGGGGAAGCCAGGATGCGGGGGCATAACCCGCGTCCCAAAGGTCCCCTTGTTGCCGCTGTCGTCCCTTCGCTGAGCCCTCGAAAGGATCGACGCGGCGCTGTCCGGGAAGCGACCCCTCAAGAACACTAATCCGCACGTCGGGTCCGGACGCGTTAGTTGAAGTAGCTCATGCCAATCGGTCAGAGAGGCCGTGAACCCATCGCAACCAAAGTCGAGCGACTTTGCTGGTCGCGAGAGTTCGCACGTTGTGAAGCACGGCCCTAGAGAGCAAATTCATCAGCGCGACTGGGGTACAACGCAAATCGACCCTCACTTACACTTGGACAAGTCGGCAAGCCACTCAAAGTCAATGGCTCCATTCATCATCGTTCATACTTAAATCACATCAAGCTTACGATGCCCCGTTCGTTCGTTGGTGGTGCGAACTTGTCGGGATTCAAGTAGTCAAGACCACGACGCGTGGTGACAAGGCTCTGCCAACCCCCCTGTCAGCGCAGCAGCACAGCCCCTCGGTGACCATTTTGCGGTTCCGCGACGGCAGAGGCTTGGCCACAACCGGAGGTTTCCGATTGGATGTGTAACCCCAGATGCGCGCACCGCGATTGCGGATGCGGCTCGTGATGAAAGGATGGTGTTGCCTGATAGGCGACCTGAGCTGTCAACGCGCTGTCGGGCAAACAGCGACTTCAAGGCGGTCTGCGCTGTGACGCTCGGTGAGAAACAAACCGATGTGGAGACTTCATGATGTAAAGTGACGCTTCTGCATTTGTGAATGAACGGATTGGAGTGTGCATCTGTAAATGAACGAATTGAAGTGTGTATCGCCGGTGTCGGCAACTAGCATGCGAGCCGCATCCGACGCACTGAGCCTGAAGGCTGAAGCAGCAGGATGAGTGAAGTGAAGTTTGGATCTGAAAAGTAAAATGTTTTGCTTGGCTCAGAGGGGTTGACATTTATTGTGGATGACGTCATTGGCGGTCGCGCGTCGCAGAACGAACATCGCGAGGGAAGGAACAGTGGGCGCCGTCACCAAGAATCAGGGCACCCATTTTCGGTTCATCAATATCCCTTCAACTTTCTTGCGAAGGCCGATTCATAAGGACTCAATACTCTCCAACCAATAACCGCTATCATTATCGCTATAGCACCCAGTCCATCACTCCGCTGTTTCTTGACCCTCGTCTTCTTCCGGCGTCGAAGCCTCTTCAGGGCCGTGCATGAACTCGCCCAACATCTTCGGGGTCCCTCCATTCCCCAAATATAGCCTAGCAGCAGTCGCCACCAGGATGTCAAGTTCGGCCGCCTGCTTAGCACTTTTCAAAGCCGTCATGAAATCCTTGTCGATCAAATCGATATACTTGTCCACCCTTTTCATCATCTTCTTGCGCTCTGAATCCTCCGCCGGCATCAAGGCCGCGCGAGCGCACTGCACAAGCGACAGTCGGATGCGAGCAAAGGTGAGTGGAGTCATGAATCTGGAGTTGTCTGCTTCGTCTCTGTATTTGAGAAGTTCTTTTACAGCTTCCGCGGGTGTAGGCAAAGCTGAACCGTCGGATTCAGAGCCATCGGATTCAGAGCTATCGGAATCCTCGTAGAGATCGGCATCCTCGTCGAGATCAGAATCCTCGTAGGAATCAGAACTCTCGTCGGTATCGAGGGCGTCAGTATCGAGGGCGTCAGAGTGATCGGAAGACTCGGATGCAACCGGAGACCCGGGGAACTCGGGGAGATCCAGGAACTTCGAGGGGCCGGGGGAGCCGCGGTCGGAGAGGCTAGGGACGTCCTTGTCGGCGGTGTTGGACATTTTGAAGATGTCCAAGTGGCGATGAGGAAATGCTTTTTAGACGAAAATGGGCGTCGCAATAATATCTGCGGATAGGTGCTGATTGATGTGTGTTGTTGTCCTGGGAGAGACGCTGGACATGGTGGGCACGGGCGCGGCAAAAGTCTCCTGGAAAAAGTGGCAACGTGGCTGGAAACCTCAACCCGCACGAACGCCCCGTTCGTCATGGATGTCATCCCTCGCCCTTACCTCGGGTGGAGTGGTGGCTTGCCTATCGAGAACTGTAAACTATCACGAGGCAGGCCAATCCAGCAGACCGAGTTCCTCGTCCAGCAGCTGCGACCCGACACCCAAAGTTCCAACGCTCAAAGCTTAAAATCGGCATTGGTCTTCTCCCAGCCGTTCGGCGTTGCATCTAAGGCAGCCACCGTCTCGGATAGCTTAACTTTCAAGTTGCGTGCACGCTCAGTGCAGAGTTCGTACATCGTCGTCAAGTTGAAGAGAAGCGTGTGCGACGATTGGCCCGCAGACACAAGCTCCTCCAGCAATACCTTGCCCTTCGTTTTATCAGCGCAGACCGAACTGGAGAAGAACAGCGAAACTCACCTCCTGCATCTTGCCCACATAGAGCAGGCACACGGCCATATTGACACCCACCATCTCATCGTCACTCTCCTCCTCCAGCTCGCGCCATGTCTCCAGCGCCGAAGCGTAAGCCCCATCCGCCATATCGCACAACGCAGAGACGACCTTCCCCGTCGTCTCCTCCACCCTTCCAACCTGCACACACGCCCGCGCAGCCTCAACATCCCCCAGCTGCAACCACAACAACGCCTTGGCCATGACCAACTTGGCACCGCCCTCCCTTCCAGGAAGCGAAGCAAGATGGTTCGCAGCACCGCTCAAATCATCCATCTCGACCAACGCCCCAGCGACCCGAATCCCGACATCCGCCAACCTCTCCTTCCACAGCTCCCTCGCCGAGTTATCATGCTGTCCCATGGCCTCGGACAACCGGACCCTCGCTTCCCGTGCCAGCTCGTAGTAACTCATCACCGCCCTCCGCGGATCACCGAACCCGAGCGCCTGCAGCCTCTGTTCCGGTCAGCAACGCAAACCAAACCAAGACCCCCCAACAAAGTCAGGGCAGGGCAGGGCACACAACTACTCACCACATTCAACACCCTCAGTTCCCACGGAACCAAGTGCTCCCCCGTCGCTTCATCCACGTAGAACGAGCTCCCCAGATCCTCTAGGTTCTTCACCTCCTGCGCCGCCACCCCCGTCGCGTCAATCAGCGTCAGACACGCCAGCCGGGTGTACAACAGTCCAAAGATCTTGGCATGGTCGCTTGGATCCGGCGCCTCCGGACCAGTCAGCGCCTTGGTGGCCGCAATCGCCGCGGCGCGAAACTGGCCCCGTGCAAGAAGCTCCGGGATGGGCGTTTCCGGCGGTGGTTGAGCGGCGAAAGCAGGCGGGACGTTGGCCGTGCTAAGGGGCAGGTAAATCTCGGGCCGGAGAAGGTACGCAAAGTCCTTTGGCCGGGGACGGCGCGGGATAGGCGAGTGCGTTGCCGAGCGGGGGTGGGGCGATGTCGGGAGTGGGCGCGGACCAGGCCCGGGTCCGGGTCCGGGGGATTTGAGGGCGGCGGCCATGGCTTGTGGAGGCTGGGATTGTTGCGGTGAAATGAGAGGGACGTCGTCGATGTCAAGGGGGCCTTTGGTTGAGGAGCGGGGACGGGTGGCTGGCGGCTGCGTCAGTCACGATGGAGCTGGGGTGCGTTCGACGGAAGGGGCGATCAGCGTCATGTGATTTTGTGTGGCGCAACATTACCTTTTACCGCGGACCGCGTTCGGGTGTGGCCTTTTGGAGGTTCTCTAGGCGGGTCCATTTCGGCGTTTGGGATGGGAGTCGGGCTGCAGGTAGTGTTTTGATGAAATGCGACAGGATGGCGGTTGAGGCGAAGTGTGTCGTTGCGACAAGGTTGTGGGCCGGCGAGTTTCGTGGGTTATGCCAGGTGGTGACAGCTGCTCAAAGCGACCTTTGGGGACACTCACTCCCTGGTCAGCTTGCGAATGTGCCCGACAAACACGCTCATGTTCATTTTAGATGAATCAATTCCGTTGGACATAGTAACGCGATATCTCAAGATAGGGTGCCCTCAAAATGCATTATCAGAGATATAAACATAAAAAACTCAGATCCCTTCCGCAACTCCTCGCCCCCTCGGCAACCCAGGCCAGGTATCGACCCATCGAGGCATCAGCAAAAGCCCAACACCCTCCAAGTATTGCAACCCTACACTGTTTTATCATGTAAGACACTGCTAAAAATCTCATAGTTGCCATCGCCCCGGGGATCGAAGACGGTAAAGTGAATCTTGCGCCACCACCCGCCGGAAAACTCGTTCTCGCGAAGCACCTCCAGCCAACAATGCGCGACGTCTTCGGGAGGGTTAGCATAGACACCACAGCCGAGCGCACCCAGGACAAGATGGCGATGGCGCTTGTGGGCGGCGATGCGCAGCACCAAGCGCATGTTTTGCTTGGTAAAGTCACGATCATGATCGGAATAGAAGAATTCTTTAGGGTTTCCCTAACGATCCTCAAGGGCCTGCGTGTACGGATTGCGGATGGCGGCGATGCTGATGGCGGCGATGCTGATGACGCTCACGACGTGGGGCGGCCCCTCCAGCGGATAGATGCCGGGGGGCAAGGCGTGGCCGCTGCGCAGGTCGTCGCGCATGACGATGACGTACGGGCTGTAAACGGCCGTCCCACGGAGGAGGGGCTTATCAGCCGAGTAGCGGAGCGTTTTCCATAGGGATGTTCGATAGCATATCGATTCCTCTTGGGCGAGGGCCCCGTTGAGCCAGCCGCCGCCGGGCTTGTTGTGGCAGGCAAAGTTGACGATAAGGGGGTTCCGGTTGCCGTCCTCGGGGGCTTGACAGCGGCTGTCATCTGCCAGCCAGAGACCCGCGTTGAGGGTGTCCTCATTGAACACCTCGATTCGAACGGGTGTGGTGAAGCCCGGGCAATAGTACGGATTGAGACGGGGGAGGGTGTCGAGGCTATAGGGCTTCGAGGTCTCTGCCTCCTCTGTCATTCCCAGATCCCTCAAAACTCCGGTGAGTCTCCCGTGCTGTCACCCTCAATGACTCGCGAGATCCCGGCGACGCATTGGCATAGCCTGTTGGTGGTTGCTGGTAAGTAGGTGTATGCGGGCTCTCTCCTCTCCGTTCTGACCCTGGGTCCGACGGCCTGGCTTGCCTAATGGTGTGAGGCGATCCTCGGGATGTCTGCTTGGGAGAGTGACGTTCCGTCCTGCGCGTCGGCGACTTCCGTGGGGGTCTGTAGGGTCGTGCCGATCTTGAGGAAGCAGCACTCTCCCTCCGGGCTGACCGAGCAAAAGACTTTAAAATGTGCATGTTCTTCCCGGGGCGGGTCAGCTCAAGAAAGGATGACAGGGTCAATCGTCAAGGCAAGTCAAGGTCAGTTGAACGCCGGAAGATAGACAAAGCTGCCGAAACGCAGGGACATGGGGGAAGGCCGGGCAGGTTAGGGTATGGGAATCGGGCCACCAGTGTCGCATTTCGCAGGCCCCTTTCTGTTTTTGCATTTTGTCGTTTGCCTGCCAAAAGAGGTGCGGGAACACGCGCTCTTCTGGCCACCTGCCGTGTCGCCCTCGCTTCACTACCCAAAGTGCTGAACGAAAGGAAAGATATCGGTACGCCGCCGGAAGGCCTCCTGCATTCTGGTTAGCTTAGAGCTGAGCCGCTGAGACTTGGCTTCGCCGTTTCGATCATGAAATTGAAGATTCGCTGATGAATGGCGAACGGGGCAAGCCTCCATTGGCCGCCCCAGGTGTCGGGCGACCAAGTTGGGTCCCCAGCGCGACTGCCCCACCTCAATGTGAGAAGGCGGGTAGTTGCAAGCGGGGTGGCTGCCGCAGTGCCTGACTTGTGCTCCTCGGACGACCACTGCAATGGAACCTGACATGCGGCAGGGTCTAATTACTCCAGTTCTTTCTCACCGCATTTCCTGTCTTCGCGTGAGCAGTTTCGCGAGGTCATTTGAAACGCACTGTTGGCAGCGCAAATCATGGAGCGGCCTCCATTTTGCGACCGCCAAGACGTGGGCCATTGGTGACCGATGGAAAAGTCTCAAACAGTGGCGCAAACGCTGGACCCGGCTGAGAGCCGAACAAACCCCAACTGCATGTCACGAAACCAACGAGGCGTACTGGAGTCAATCAGGAAATGCTCTTAAGCGCAGACGGATGGAACGGGGCGCGAGAGAAACGCAGAAAACGGACAACCGCTCCTCAGGATTGGCCTTGACGAGGACTTCATGACCACGGGCATGGTTGTCAACGGAAGAGACGTGGTGAATTCCGACGCGTCTCGGAGTGTCGGGCGCCTTCCATTACCCTCCATGTGCCATAAGCTACCCATGCATTAACCAGGAGCCTGGGGGAATCGTAGCACGGTCCTTGAGTGTGAGGACGAGACTCTGCATAATGACTCTCGAGTACCTGTAAAAGTCTCTTGATGGGGTCTGTTCCACCCTGGAAGATAAAAATCTAAAGACCCCCACTCCGTGGCTCCCCGCGACTATCTCCAGTCCGTTCTTGTTTTGAAACTGTCTGTTCCATTATTGCCGCGGGACACTTCTCCCCTCATCGCGGGTGTTGAGGCGCTTGCTTGGTTATAACCATTGGTTTTTTTGCACTAGCTTGGCCCTCGCGGCGATTGTAATCGAGGAGGTATTTGGCTTGCCCGAAGAGCCTAGCCAAAACCAGTGGGATATGGACCCGGCACGCACGTCAATGCCTCTGCTTCATTGGATTCCCAGAAAGCCTTATAGTCTGCTACCTCGTTGCTGACAAAAGTCCCAACCCGTTGATAGCCCATGAAGCAGCTGGCCCCGGGGAGTGACGAGTACCGACGGTGTAAGTGCTAGGATACGACCTAAATAAGCTTCCCCCACCTCTCATATGATGTAACAACATGTTAATATGTTGACCTGGCGTCCCTAGATGCAAGGCATTTCAACGCCGGGTGGCTGGATAAGAGCAAGACTGCTTGTGTGACGGAGATCTATATCACCCCGAAGAACGACTTGCTCAACTCAGCCAGAGGCCAGAGATTCGGCAATGCGATGTAGGTGTGAGACCTGCGATATCTATAGTATTGCAACTTGTCTTGGCGGCCTGTTGCGGTCAACCTGATATCCTTCTGCTAACCAACACAAAAAGGACAACCGACGGCGATGGGCGCTTTGGAACCCGGTTTCACGGGACCCAGCACGCATGCCTCATTGGCGAGCATGGCGGCAACTTGACCACCTGCGATAAGGAGGAGTGCTTTCTTTGCAGGGTGCTCGTCGAGTCTTTCAAGACCGAATACGCTCGTAAGCCCACATTCCATGTCCAGTTGTTTTGGCGTGGCAAATTGCTCTGCACCTGATAGCACACAGACCGAAAAAAAAAAAAAAAGCAAGACTGACCATAGTAAGGCCAACCAAACTCCCTTGTTGGCCCGCTGTTTGGACCTGGGATCTACAGCTCAACGGCGTCTTCAAGTAAGGCTTTTGTCGTCGCCTTCTTTGTCCCTCGTCATCGGGAATAACCAAGCCTCGGCCGGGGGCGCTAGCGCCGTTCCATCACAGAGGCGGACAGTTACGCCCGCAACCACCATATCCGTTCAAAGAAACACGTCGTTCTCATCTGTCGCGTCATCACTAGCCAACCCCTGAAGTTGTCCGCGCCGAATCCCAACCTGACGGGTGTCGCAGCGCCCCACAACTGCGTACGTCCTGGCGCCAGAATGGCACTCCAGGAAAGACAGCCTGCTGATGCCCAACCCTTTTGACGCAGGTCGAGGCAGTGCTCAAGCAACAGGGAGGACCTGCCAACTATCCAGAGACGGTCGTGTATCGGGACGACTACATTGTACCCGTCGGGATGATCATATATACGCGGGAAGGGTGGCAGGGGAGAAACTAGATAGGGCAGTGTCACCCAAGGCCGGAAACGTGGTTCTCTGGGATAGATTGTCCCCCCTGCTGGTAGCGAATTTCACATGTAGTTCAAAGGGAACATCTCAAACAGCAGAAAGATGCCGCCCGTGAAGCCCGATCGCCACAGCAAACTGACACTCCGCACTTCCCAGCTCCGTCATCGTCTTTGCATCCAAACACAACAGGTAACTCGTTCTGTTTTCACCGTCCAAAACAACACTCAGCAAAACACCATCATCCTCATCGACCGTCTCCCCATCAGCAGCAGGACGAGGCACAAAAATCGCTTCACCGGGTGTATGCGCCCTCGGTCCCTCCCACTGGAGCACCTCTCTCGTCTCGGTATCAATCTTGACAATGGCATCAAAAAAAGTGCTCAGACCCCTCGAAACAAGAAAATACCCATACCGATGTTTCCGGCACCGGTAGTTGGGATTGATCACCGGCATATCGCCTGCATGCGGAGCGGGGATTTCCATGACTGAGTCAGCCGTGGCGGATGCAGAGCCGAAATCCCCCTTGCGGAGACGATATCTCGTGAGTCTCGGTAACGACTTGTGCTGCGACTGACCGTCCGTCCAGACTTCCTTGGCCTTGTTGTTGCGGTTGAGGAGCACGTCGTAGTAGAAGCAGTCGATGATGTAGCGGTTGGGGTAGTCGACTACCTCGCAGAAAATGTCGCCTTCCTCGTCTTCAAAGGCATTGACGGTGTGGAAGAAGAAGCGCGAAGGGGAGGTGAAATCCCCTACCACGCCTTTGCTGGTGCGACGGTCGATCACGAACCAGTGGGTCTTGGCGGAGGGGTCGAAGGGCCTCATGGAGTCGAGGAGGTTGCCTTTCCAGAGCATTTTGAGTCCGCTCCAGTCGTAAAAGGAGATCGGGATGCAGAGGACGACGTAGTTATTGGTTAGGAAGAAGCTGTGGATATATGCTGCTTTGTAGGGGATGGTGGCGAGGATGTCGGTTTTGCCCGTTGCCGCGTTGACACGGAAGATGCGGTATACGGGCTGCTTGCCGAGGTCGAGGTTGTAGTTAAAGTAGTCACCTGTTTCGGGGTCTGTCTTTCCATGGGCGCCGCCGAGAGGCCCTTTGAGGTCTGGATGGAACTTGGTCTGCGTAGGGAATGTGATGGGTTCCATAGTTTTGGGATCGATCTCGCACATGACGGCGGCGTCTGTTCCGATGACGACGCTGGCGGCGCGGTGTCCCTGGACGTCAACCACTGGTTTCTCTAGGGCCTTGAATGAGGGCATATCGGTGTTGACTGTTACCCCGACAGTGTTGAGATCTGAGCGCTTGTTGAAAACGCTCATGAACTTGCCAAACATGCCGACGCAGGGATCCAGCTTTTGGGCAAAGGATATCGAGCGCAATGTCCCTGTCGCTTTGATGTCGGCCTCGACCTTTTCCGATTGACGGCGGGATGAGTAGTACACGCGAGCTGCTGGGCCTTCCGCCACAATGTCGAATCTATGTGTGTGGGCGAGCCCATCGAACCAATGCGAGATATTGAAGGTGCCCACTTTAGTGTCTTCGATCTTGCATTGGCCGGGCCCGGTCCGATACAGGGACCCAGCAGCCCATGCTGGTATGGTACCCTCGACTTTGAGCTCAATGGGCCCACAATGCTCAGTGAGACCGTCGAACTGGGCGATAGTCAGCAATGCTGATCATGACAAGAATGGGCGATGAAAGGGAGGTACTCACGCCTGCTTCATTTGGCCAATCCTGAAAAGCCTGTCGCTCCATGTTCTTGAACGCTGATTTGGATGAGCCGGCCTCGTCGGCGGGCGTCAACCTCGTCGTGGTTCCCTGATGAACGAAAGTTGGATCCATGTTTGTGAATTAGCTACAACAAAAGCTCAAGCGAAGTCTAGAAGAAGTGGCGTCGAGACATTATATCAAGAATGAAGACGGAAATAATGACAGTGGGTGTATCCATCCCCGAGTGGCCTCCCCTTTCTTCATTCTGTTTAGCTGACGTCGATGTTCGCATTCGCATACGTTCGGGCTGTTGTCCGTCCGCGCCAAGGCGAATGCGAGGCAAGTTGCATCGCAGCCTGCAGGCATCCCGTTCCTGCCAGAATCCTTTGTCATGAGTACCAAGACCATGTAGGGCAGTTTTTCGGGATTTGACCAACCAGGCCGAGGCTTGGGTTGCAGCGTGGAGTCGGATGGGGAAATGGGTTGGAGAAGTAGGGGCGCTATCGATTCCATGGTTGGTTTGTCTGGGGTCATTCGCACCTTCCATTGCTGGTGCCGACACGAAGAGATGGCAGAATCACCAAAATACGTCATATGTCAAAGAGGAGTACCTGTTGCCGAGGTCCTCCGTTTGATTGCATCCCATGGTAAATACATGCCCATCAAAGAGTGACCGCATCGCTCTGTCTGCTCTGGTTGGTACATACACACGTCGAACGCTGCCAGCTTGGGTCCATGTAACTGGTGATGCTCCCTCTGGGGTTGTGCGCCTGGCACGGTATAGCGACAGAAACCCCCTTGTCCAAGGGCACATCCTCCTCCAGCTCCTCCTCCAACGGCTTTTTTCTCACCTCGTCATGATCCACCCCTTTATCCTTCCACTTGTCAGTATTGAGGGAGTGCATCTGCCCTCCTGTAGGCTGGAGTATCTTCTTGCCCGTATTCCGCCACTCCCTGTTGAAGAGACTGCGCGTAGGGTCCGGATGCCACCCATCGGCAGCAGTGCACGAGTTTCGTTGCTGGTTAGATCTTTTGATAACCTTGCCCAACAACTCGGCGAGATTCATCTCGATGTACAGCTTCACCATGTACGCGACCGCGTGGGCTTCGATGTACCTGGACAAGAAGCTGTCAGTTCCCCCACCAAGAAAGAAGGTTTCGGGAAGAAATGCGTACACTGTATCGACTGGGGCTGCCATGCTGCATATTATTGCAATCTGTGGGCGTGTCAGTGCTGGGATCCATAACGGAAGCGAACAGACGTATCGTACATCAGCGGAGATGGACAAGCAGACCATGGCGAGATTGCAGCGGTACACAACTTTGTACTGGGTCAAGCCGCTAGCAATCAGCTTGATCTTGACCAGCCACATGAAGTAGACATTCAGGAAGAGATCGATGAAGAGAAAGAAAACCTTCTCGATCCTGTCCCAGACGTTGTTGATGACAATCCACTCGTGGCTAATCTGGAGTCTTGCAGGGATCCAGACGATGAACACGCTGATGTTGATGGCCCCAATCGCCAGCGCGACACCCACCCTCAGCCTTCGAGCTTTATCGGGATCGTAGAGGACAAGCGATATTCGGTTCGTCATGATCTGGGTCAAACATTGCAACTAGAGGTCGAGTGTCAGATAATTGCGCGGTGCATCTCACCAGGGAACGAACCTGTATTGTCCACATGACCACTGATGGGTGTCAGCAAGAAAGGCCAACAGAGCGAGCGGGTACATGGCGGAAGCGTCGACTCACAAATGCCAGCAAAGTAGTAGAAGCTGAATGGTTCGTCAGGATGGGATCTGTAGCCAGTGCAACAAAAACGGACCTTGGTTCAATCCAGCCCTCGATCTCAATCCAGTATACAATGGCAATGACGATGTCGCAGAGCCATACCGCCCAAACCATGGCGATATAGGCATTCCATCGCCGTCGCCGCAGCCATGATCGGTACGTTTGGCGAAGTGCTTTGGCACCAGTGACGAGCGACAACGCCATCGTGAAGCCCCAGAGGAATGTGACGAAGAGGACCTCGGTCTCCCCGGGAATGACTGGCTGGTACCACTGAGGAACCAGCAATCCGGGCATGTTGGCTCCGATGCGGCCCGACGCCGTATGGCCTCGAGTTTTCGTCGCCGTTTTTGAGCGTTTAGGCCGGTTCGAAAGGAGTGACTTCAAAAGCCACGGAAGGGAGAGTGGGGAGGAAGCCCATGTCCAGTAGGTGGGAGTGGTAGTCGACACTCAAAGCTCGTCAATCGGGGAAAATGAATGCGAATCGTTTTACCTTTTTTTGTATTTTTTTCTTTTAGTATTTTAGCCCTGTTCCTGAAGGAGACATGGTACCAGGGTGCCGTATCTAGGCTTCCAGCCTCAACCCGCACACTTGGGCAGAGGGGGTTAGATGATCGGAAAGGATAATTGCGAGCCTTGGGCTGAGGCAGGAGTGTTGAGTATTTATCGAAGCTCGTGGACGTTCGTGGGTGGCCTCGCCACTCCTAACCGCGTGACCGTTTCGGGTTGCTCCTGACGGCGAAAATGAAAAGAGCAAACTTGGCCGACTCGGCAAACGGGAGCGGGAAAGGACGGCGTGGCGTGGGGTAAGGTTTGGGCGCACGGATCTGAACAAGGTTTCCCTTGCTGAACGTGTGTCAAGCATGAGCTCATTCTGACGGCACTCGGACAGCTTCAGGGTTCCCAGTCCCGGGCTCGCAGCAGGTACCTGATGGTCCGTCAGCAGATTCCAGTTGAGGATCTCCGGGTGTCCGGCGCACGCCTGTTGGCTTGCAGTCTTGGTCTGTGCTGCACAATTCGAGTACCTACTTCGGGCGACACATGGGCGTGGCATGCATCCCAAGCAAACTGTTTCCTACAGCCCGAGATAGAACTAGGAGTGAGTGGCGCGTTCTAGTGCGATTTCAGCTTGTTTCTGGGGGTCTGGAAATGCATGCATCTCTATAATCCAGTTGGGTGGTCTGGGGTTGCCGCGGTCGAAGTGGGAGGCAGCACCGGGACAAACGTCAATGCTTAACCACCTACATCGTTAGTCTCCATGGGCACGCGCTGGGGTGTACTTGATCTTTCGCTGTGTCCGAGATTGGGTGCTGACCTCGTACTGCAACATGCGACTTAGCTTGAAATAAGGTCGATTTAAATGTTCTGGTCACCAGCATGCCCGGGCATCCACTGCGTAGGGAGCGGGAGGAACCTTGCACTCCACAAGTTGGTGTGGTTCACGTCTAAACTGTCTCAAGATGGGTTCTCATCTCCTAAGGTTTGTTCGAAGCTTTTCATCTCTGTGCCAGCTTCCCCTGGCCGACTTCAATGTGACCTTGCATCTCATGAGCCATGATTCGGCGGAACGCCCCCACCGGGAGCACCTCTGACGCGCTCTCGCATCTTGTCTAGCTCATGCTTCGACGTACATTCAGGTTCTGTCTTCATTATCTAGGAGCCAAACTGGGCTCCCACCAACATTTGGCTCAGTCTTGCGCTTTTGCGGGCGATCCGCGTTGAAGCCTCCCGCACCGGCGCCAAGGAATGCTGTCCGAAGTCGCAGGCGACAGGATTCAAGATCCTCGATCGCCCCATCCGTTTTGGGAATAGTCGCATCTGAGGCCGAGTTTTCCCGCCCCACGCCAATCCTGGACCCTGGACACGGGGAAATCCGACAACCCAAAGGCAGTTTTTTTTTTTTTTGGAAGCAGTTTCGCCATCTCGCCATCGTGATAAGGAGAAAGTCGAACGATTCTCACCCATTCCTGCGGCGGTGACCTGTAAAAACTGCCGAAGCTCATGGCCCAGATTGACCATCGGCATCTCGTCCCTTCCCGTCCTCGCGTCAACAGCAACCCAGGAGCCAGTGGTGGCTGGGGCTTGGCTGCGCAGATCTCCCCTCGCACAATCATGTCCAGCTGGGACCGGAAAAGTTCGTAGGGGCTCTATCGTATATTGAAAGACGCGTTTGGTATCCTTAGAATTAAAGGTCCATCGCGCAACAAAATCACCGCGAGGGAATCCCGGACTTTCCCCCGGGGAGTGTGGGTTCATGGCGGGAGCTCCTATAGCGCGCGAACCGTACACCCTATAGCATGGCGACGAAAACCCGGAAGCTAGCCAAGGACCCCACCAAGTTTGCTGAACGACAAGCACGCCGGGATTCCAAAGGACCCCGTCCCAGTTCCTTGTGGCCGGTGCCGGTAAGGATGGCGGCTCTTATTTATCTCGAAGCTGGTTGCCGAGGAGGCTGAACCAGGCCCAGGTGAATCCACACCGAGTCGAGAACCTCCACCCTCGTTACGTACCGCCGTCGACACACCAAAGAATCTAGCAAAAATAGGCCCTTGACGCCAAGGGCATTATGAGAGAACCAAGATGAAAGACTTAGAGGAGGCTGGGACAGTCGCGTCGCAGCGCGCGGTGACACGTCTTGCGTCGCGTTGAAATATCTCGAGGGCCTCGAGCCCAGATGGCTATAAGATGGCAGAGTTTACGTGCCATGTCATGTCTCCCATCTCCAGAAATCCCAGGTCGACCGCACCCCAACCTCGGACCGCATCACGGGAGTTGAGAGAACACGGCACATCTCGCCTGGCTAAACCAGCCCCATCACTGCGTCCCGACCTCAACATCCCGGCCTCCCTATATACCACAATTTAAGGCCCGACCCATTCCCGCCCGTTCCCGTTCCCAATTGCTCCGGTCACCTTCATCAATGGTGTCGTCGATAATCGCGGCCCTGGGCGGCCTCATTGCCCTTCCCGGAGCCCTGGCTGGGTTCGCCCACTCTCCGAGCAACCTCGCCGTCTATTGGGGTACGAGTCCCCATTTAGCCCCTGATGAGAACGACAACTGACACTTGCCAGGCCAAAACTCGGCCAACCAAGCAGGCTCACAGCAACGTCTCGGCGTCTACTGCACCAGTACACCCGTCAACATCATCCCCATTGCTTTCCTCAGCTCGATCAAGTCGCCCACCCTTGTCAACTTTGCATCGGCTGCGGATTCATGCACTCGCTTCCCGGGTTCTTCCCTGCTTTCTTGTCCAGAGATTGAAGAGGACATCCACGCGTGCCAAGCGGCAGGCAAGACACTCCTCCTCTCACTCGGCGGCGCAACCTACACCGAGGGCGGTTTCTCGTCAGTAGACGAAGCCACCACATGGGCCGAAACCATCTGGGCCATGTTTGGTCCCTCGTCGTCGCCATCCGTCCCTCGCCCGTTTGGTTCCGCCGTGATCGATGGCTTCGATTTTGATTTTGAAGCTGCGACGCAGAACATGGCTCCCTTTGCGATGCGACTGCGCCAGTTGATGGATGCGGCGACGGCGTCGGCGGGGAGACAGTTCTATCTCGCTGCTGCGCCTCAGTGCCCGTATCCTGATCGCCCGATGGATGAGATCTTGCAGAGCACGAGGTTGGATTTCGTCATGGTGCAGTTCTACAACAACTGGTGCGGCACGAGCAGTTTTGCGCCTGGCGGGGGCGGTTTCAACTTTGCGACGTGGGATCAGTGGGCTAGAGGGAGCGAGAATCCCAATGTCAAGGTGCTCGTCGGTATCCCTGGGAGTCCGTCGGCTGCAGGGAGCGGGTATGTCGATGCGGGCGTGATTGCGGATGTCATTGCGTTTGCCAGGAGTTTCCCGAGTTTCGGTGGTGTCATGGTCTGGGATATGAGCCAGATCAAGAGCAACGGGGGCTTCTTGGAGAGCGTGGCAGCGAGTCTGGGGGAGGGGACTGCTGAGATTTTTGAGGCGACGACGAGCGAGAAGAGGTGGATTACCAGTACCAGACCCATGTCGAATTCCGGGGGTGTGCCAAGCGTCAGCAGTACGACAACTCTTCCCGGCTTTGTCGGAATTGAGACTGAGACTGAGGATTACGACGGGGAGTGGGTTACATCAACCGTTACGACTTGGCGCGATTGCAGCTCTGCTTTTGACGAACCAACAGAGGCTCGGACGGTAACGGCAACGACAACACCTGTGGTTGAAGTCTCCCTGACGACGATTGTTTCGGTCGAGGTCTCGACTTTCATCACTTCGACTCGAAGGCTTTCGTCTCCAGACTCTTCCACCGGTGTCACAGCACCCACGCAATCGGCCACCGAGCGCTTGGTTTCTCAATGGGGGCAGTGTGGTGGACGGGGTTACTCTGTTCCTACTGAGTGTGAGGCGCCGTATAAATGTGTATCTCTGGGTGAGTGGTGGTCACATTGCAACTAATTTCTTGTCTCGGGTTTCCTTTGTTTGGGTTCTAGATACAAATGGTTTGGGTTGGGTGAATACATGTGCCAAAGGCCGGATTTCCTTTTCATGAGTTGTGCGGTGGTAACATTGCAACTAATTTTGTTGGATTCGGTTTCCTTTATTTGCGTTCTGAGTATAAAAGGTTCGGATTGGGTGGATATTAGAGGTCTAAGTTAGCCTTCACGATTTTTGGGGCAGTTGGATAATATCTATCTAAACGCGAGACCCTATACGTCTATGTGGGTACCTAGCAACGAGTACTTGACTGAATGGGCCTGCAGGGTGCTTGGAAATGCAGTTGATTGCGTTTTTAATCCTGGCGATACTTCACAGCATCTGTAATGAAGTTCCTCTTGTTTTCCCCGGGCCCTCCAACATGCAGCCGGGCCAACTGCGAGGCCACGCCAAGGTCGGCTGGGTTTCAGGCCCATAGAGCGGCAAGGGTGAAGATTGGGCGACATTCACCAAAACACCTAACTTAACCTCTCATCTGCACAATGCAACATAACCAGCGTACCTCTATCTACGCCGCCCAAACCCCTCCCTTGCTAACTCAACCAACGCATCCAACAACTTCTGATCATCATCCGCCATAACACTGGCCTGTGCATCCTCATCACTTCCGAAATACGGCTTCCCATCGCCATCACACTGCACATTCTTCTCCGGCAACTCTCCGTTCTCCAAAAACGCCCTGACATGTTTCGCCACACACACCGACGGCACAGACAAAGAACAATGTCCATACCCTTTAACTTCCACAATCCTCGAGCCCACAAACGCCTCGTTCGCATTGACGGCCGAAACCAACGGACAGATGGGATCAAACGTCGTCGACAGAATCAACAACGGATGCGCCGTGTGCACCCCCTTCTTGGGCACATAGCCATGTCCCCTGGGTACCGGCCACGCCGCCTTGGTGAACCAATCCCCGATATCCTCGCTGAACATGGAATAGTTGAACCGCGGCTTGATCAGTTCGACCAGCTTTTCCCTCTCCTGTGGCCAGTGTTTCTTCCCTGACGCACCATCGTTTAACATGACAAAGTCCTCTGCCGCTTGGAAGATTACATCCTCACTCCGGTCTGGATTCCAGCCACACGCCAGGAACGCACCCGTCGCGTTCCCGTCCAGCAAGCCGGCCAAGTTCTTTGCTAGTTCCGCCCATGCAGCGTAGGGTTTATACATGGCGCCGAACAGGGCTACCATGACTTCGTGATGGCCCAACACGCCGTAAACGGTGTTGTTCACGTAAACCGGCACCGGTTCCTCCTTCAACCCTTCAATCACGCCGACAATCTTGTCCCGGAGTTCCTCCTTTGTCCCTGCCGACCCCGCAAGCGCACACTGGTCGCCAGCAGCAATGCACGCCTCCACAAACCCGTTGAAAACCGCATCACTGGACGCCTCGCTCTCATCATCAAACAACCCCTCATACCAATCAAACTCATTTGCCACCCCGTCAATAATCACCCGTTCGGATCGTTCGGGAAAAAGCGTAGCATACGTCTGCCCCAGCAGTGTGCCGTACGAGAAACCCCAGTAATACAACCCTTCCTGCCCCAGCGCGTCCAAGATGGAGTTCATATCCGCCGCCGTTTGCGGGGTGTTGATATACGGGCCATACCCGGCCATTGTGTCTGCGCATGCCTTCCCGTAATTCTGCGCACGCGCCCACAGTTCACCACTATCCTTCAGCCCATAGATCGGACGTGGTGCTAGTTGCTGCAGGGCAGAAGGGGAGGGATAACAAGCCGCGCGCGGAACAGAGTCGTTGATGCCCCGCGGATCGAAGCCTACAAGGTGGAAGTTTTCTCCCACCAAGGTGGAGAGTTGGGCGCCGCGCCGAAAAAGAAATTCCGTGCCGGAACCGCCTGGGCCGCCGGGGTTGAGGAGGATGTTTTTGTTGGTGGTGGCGTTGTGGGCGCGGAGACGGATCAAGGGGATTGTGAAGTTGAGATTTGAGGGGGAATTGGATGCGTTGAAGTGGTCGAGCGGGACGGTGATGGTGCCGCATTCGAGAGGGTGGGCTGTGATGCTGCCGCAGGGGGTCCAGGGGATGGATTCACCGGGGTAGGTGAAGGTGGTTGGACCGCTGGGGCTGGGACAAGAGCCGTGGGTGCGGGTGTGGTAGAGCCATGCGAGCGCCAAGAGGGGGAGGGTGAAGAGGGGCCATCGTGGTTTGCGATGGTGTCGCACCGGCGAGGGTGGAACGGCGTCGCAAGGGAGAAGAGGTGCCGATTTTTCGTCCATTGGGATGATGGATTTGATGTTGTTGGGATAAGGTTGGTTTGAGTTTCGGGTGTTGCGGCAGGGAAGATTGCTGTCTTGGCGGGAGTCGAAAGTCACGGGATTCTCCGGCGTTTCAGGGGTGCCGGTTCCCGACTCCCGTGCAACCTTGGGATGTTCTTTCTTCACGTTGATTCTGGCCCGCAGGAATTCGCCAATGCTGTGCCGTTCGAGGCGGTGACACGTGACATATCCAACACACCTCCGGATGCCCCTTCTTGGGGACTCTTCCAAGTCTCGGGATCCCGACTGACCTGCAGGTGCCCCTCCCCACCACATCCCGTCAAAATCACCGTTCCATCACCCCCACACCACGCCAAACGCAGTCCAACAGAGGGGCAATGTCTTCGACAGAGGAAGTATGCCCCGTTTGTTACGGAATTCCACTTCGACAGATACTTCAGGACCGCCCCCAATACCTCAATCTATCTCCCCAGCTACCACCTTGGGACGTCCTCGAGAAAGCACAATGCAAACTCTGCCAGCTCATTCGAAACACTATATATCGGGATCCAGGGCGACTAGCGAAATCTCGGGCGAGGACCGGGCCCAACGACTCCAAGCTCGAGTTGGTGTGGCTTAAGCTCGGCGCGCCGGGAGCTCGAGCTGGGTTCCGATTAATAGGACGCGGGACCTGGGCTTGGCTCGGGTTTGCGGCGGGTCCCTCGTCAAGCTCAGAACGCAGCAGGAATCCGTACAACAATCAGCTCCTCCGTCTCCAGCCTAGGCTCGAGTCGATGATTGATGTCGAAAGGGTGAAAATCTGGGTGCGCGACTGCGAAACGCACCACACTGAATGCCAATTGGAGCAACCCTTGGGCGCTGCCATCCTCGGTACGATACGGTTCATTGACGTGGTTGGGAACTGCATTGTCGAAAAGACGTTAGACATGCCGAAATACGTGGCACTGAGCTACGTTTGGGGGGCGGTCCCGAACTTCAGGCTCACCACCGCCAACAAGTTCAGGCTGATGCAGCCCGGCGCCATTGAGTTAGGATGGAAACAACTCCCCATCACGGTCAGAGACGCGATAGAGCTTACAAGAAGACTGGGTGTCCGCTTCCTCTGGGTCGATTCGATGTGCCTAACACAGAACGACGAAGCGGACCTCGAGCGAGGGATCGGCATCATGGACCACATTTACGAGCTGTCGTGGCTGACCATTGTGGCTGCTGGCGGGCATGATGCAAACGCCGGACTTGTGGGTTTACATCCGGGCGACAGATTGGAGCAAGGGCTTCTGTACGAAGTCAAACCGGGCATTTTCATGGGGGCTCACGATGACCTGGACACGTACCTTACGCACTCTGTCTACGAGTCACGCGCTTGGACGTAAGTAGTCGAGCTGGCCCAGGCCCAGAGCATCGAGAGGGTTCATTAACAAAAGTGAAGATTTCAGGAACACCTCCTGGCCAGACGCAAGTTGTATTTTGTAGGCAACCGGCTGTTTTTCCGTTGCCGCGAAAGCGAACATTGCGAGACCGCCGAGGACGATCTGGATTCTGCTGGACGCATCTTGCGTTCTGTGGATTTTACTGGATACGCCGACACGATCCTGCTCAACAATCCCTTGCAGGATTACGCCCGTATTATCGATCAATACACAGGACGTTCCCTCACCAAAGATACCGACATCCTTCGTGCACTTGCGGGAATCATCCGACGTGTTTCCGACAAGGTAGGGTATCCCATGCTTGAAGGGATACCTGTCGAGGCCTTCGAGCACTTTATCATCTTTGAGGGCCGCAACCTACGGCGCCGTGCAGGGTTTCCCAGCTACTCCTGGGTCGGGTGGCGTGGGGCGGTATACATCTATCTTCGGTACGCGTACCAGCGCTCAACGGGCACGCGTTGGATCAAATGGTACAGAAGCTGTGCGGATGGAACATTTGAAACCATCTCAGGGGGATCAGAAAACTCGACTGCGTGGCCCCCTTTCTCGAGGCTCAGTCAACACTTTGGAATTGACATGTCTCGCGACACACCTTCCAATATGAACTCTTCACCTGCGGGTGAAGGGCATCTACGTCCTTACCCAATAGTACGATTTTGGTCATTAACCGTACGGTTCAGGATCGAAGACATCGACGTGTTCGGGGAATCGGCTAAGCTGACAGGCGGGGAGGGGTTGGTGGTCGGCCAGGCGACGCTGGATGGATTAGAAGACACAGAATTCTTCAAGTCTCGAGAGCCGTGCGAGGTGGTCCTTTTGTCAGAGTTGTCTGGTCCCCGGCATAATGTTGGTGAAGATGACATGTATCCGCGTTATCAAGTCATGCTGCTTGAATGGAGCGATGGAGTCGCCGAGCGACGCGGCATTGGCACGATCCAGAACGGCGCCATCTGGCACTCATTTAAGCCGGGGCCACAATGGAAAGAGATCACCCTTGGTTGAGAAAGGGCGGGCTGCATCTCTTATGGTCCGGGGACGGTCAAAGACTTGGTGCTCATCGAGATCATTCTGCTCAATTCGTCACAGACCCGGAATAGTTGGGGAAAACAACACACTAGTTGGATGTGAGTGACGCTCAAGACGGAATATAATTAGCAAAACTGAGAATCGGACAGGGACGCGTGGTCAACGTGGCGGGCGGCGCAGACAAAAAAGCGGTGTCTGAAGAATCGGCTGCGCGATTCGTGGGTGCTGGGTTGTCGAACTTGTTGGCTGCACAAGGGATTGAGCGAGTTCAAAGCCGCGACGAATCGAGGCTTCGCTTGGCTGCCAACGCCACAGTTTGCGAGACGGGAAGACTTGTCGAGCCTGGACCCTCAATCTGATCACCCAGTTGTGCTGGCTGCGCAGATACACACGACGGATTGTGCCCTTGAATTAGCACAGTTGGTAGTGCTCAAGCACGTTAGCCGGTTTTATCGCCGAGGGAGGGTCCGAGAACCTGGCTTCCGCGTTCATCGCCGCGAGATCGACACTGGACAGTCCGAGCTCTGGTATTACTAGCCTCCCTCTTTTCAGGTGGATCCTGGCTTCACAGGATATAGGCACGGTCAACCCAAATAAATGGAAGATTTGCGGTCCGAAAAACCGCCTGGCGGAGCCACCGGCTGTTGATGCTGCCGGGAGTCGTCTCCTTGACATTTTGCCCAGACGACAAGGGTGGAAACGGTGGGAACAACAATCGGGAAAAAATCTCCAACCAGCATGCCCACCCGAAGACGTTTGCGGGGTAGGTCAGAAATAAAGATGTCGACGCGGAAGACGCAGAAGTGCGGCGCTGACGTGAGGATGGAGACAGCCAACCAGGACGCCGGGTCCAGAACCACAGAGCTGCGCCTAGAGGGCCATGCATGGCAAAAGCTTGGCTGTGCTCTGGAGGGGTTGGCGCTTATGTTTGCCGCGCTGATGCTGGAGGGTGGCGAACCCGTCTGCGCGGAGCCGAGCAACTGACGAACAGGAGGCCACCGCGACCGGCAAGTCGACCAGCGTGGTGCACAGTCAGAATTCTTGTCGGGCTGATGTTGCCACGAGGAGCCAGCAAGGCCCAATATACCAGCCAGGAACGATGATGGTTGCACACGGCGACGGTGACTGGATTGATCCCGGCTTTTGCGCGTTCCGGGGGCTATAAACTGGGTCTTCAACACGGCCAACGCTCGCGCTTCTGGTACCTAGCCGCCAGGGAAGTCGCGATGGCAGACGAGGCGCAGCATCACGCCAACGTGCCACATGTGACATCAGGCTCACCTAACCCTATCAGACCCGATTGCCGCTTTTGTCGACTCTCTTCCCCGGAGATCGGCTCACCCGAAATAGCGCAGGTGGGCCGGCACGTCTTCCGGGCCTACTCAAAAAATTCGCTGTCGCTGCGGTTGGCACTGTCGTGGCTCGGCGGGCGACCACTCCACACCGACGCTGTCAGAATTATCACGGTCAGAACAATGGCGACAAACAAACCACCATGACGCCGTCGGATGACTGCACCCTTTTTTTGCTATTAAACCCAGCAGTCGCTTCCACCATGGCTGCACTGATTTCTCACCACCATCATCCTCACAGTCTCACAGTTTCCCGAGTCTTTCCTAGTCTGGTTTTTTTCTTCCCTTTTTCTCCTTATTCACTTCGTCTTCCCTCTCAACCTATTCCGTTAATTTCTTTTCTGTTGATTCCTTTTCTTCAACACTCGCAATATGAAGTTCTCAACCGGAAGTCTTCTCCCCCTTGCCCTCTTGGCACCAGGCGCCCTCGCGGTTCACCCGAATCACTTCCAGGTGACCGTCGGCAAGAACGGACAGCTCAGGTTCGACCCGGAGACAATTGACGCCAAGAAGGGCGACCTCATCACATACAACTTCTTCGCCGCCAACCACTCCGTCACCGAGTCGAGCTTTGAGAAGCCGTGCGCGCCCCTGGACGACGCAACCTTTTCCGGCTTTGTTCCTACCCAGTCCCCCGACGTCGCCTCGCGCACCACCTTTACGATTGAGGTCAAGGACGACAAGCCCATCTGGATCTACTGCAGCCAAGTCAACGGCAATCACTGCCAGAATGGCATGGTGCATGCTGTCAACGCGTGAGCTACGACCTTTCGGACTTTTTCTGCTCTCACTGACACCTTACAGTCCCAAGCAGGGCAACACCTTTGAGGCATACAAGGCCCTCGCTGCCAAGGCCAAGGCCCCCAGTCTCTCACCCGCCGACGGTCTCCCCAACGGTGGCATCCGCAAGACCACCGTCGACGTCGGCCTCAACGGCACCCTGACCTACTCGCCCAACAACATCATCGAGCCTCCTAGAACCGTGGTCGAGTTCAAGTTCAACCCCCGTAACCACACCGTGACCGAGTCCAGCTTCGAGAAGCCCTGCTTCCCCATCAAGGACAAGGAAGGCATCAGCAGCGGCTTCATCGCCACGACCCAAGTCCCCGCCATCGCCACCTTTGAGGTCATCGTCAAGGACACCAAGCCTCTCTGGTTCTACTGTGGCCAGGTCAACGGCAACCACTGCCAGTCGGGCATGGTTGGCGCCATCAACGCTCCGGCCGTCGGCAACACGATTGACGCTTTCATTGCCAAGGCGGCTCTCGCTCCTCCCCCGAGCGTCATCCCTCCCAAGGCGCCCCTCGGCGGCAGGGTCTTTGTCAAGGATATTGAGATTGTCAAGTTCAACCTCAACGGCGGCAACGCTATTGACGTCGACGCCATTCTCGCTGGCGACATCGAGATTGTGACTGGCAAGCCCACTGCGACCAAGGCTTACGAGACCAAGCCAGCTGAGACCGCGTACTACACTGCCCCTATCAAGTCGTGGGAGTCCAAGGCCTGGGAGACAAAGACTTGGGAGACCAAGTACAAGCCTACCTCCAGCTATACTTCGTACAAGGCCGCCGAGACCAAGACCTGGGGCTACGAGGGCAAGGGCAAGAGCTGCGAGGGTGACTACTAAACAACATGGCTGTTAGTTGGGTGTGGTAATGACTAAAAAGGGGCGACCCTGCATCAGATTGGGCACAGCGTTGGGCATCGCATGGCTTGGCTGCAAGGGTGGCGTTATTGTTTTCTCTCTTATGTCTCACCTCCTATGTCAACTCACGATAATGTTATGCACTCCTTAATCTTGGACCTTTCTTGGATATACCTTGAGCTTAGAAAATCAACCACACTCCTTTACTTTTGTTCCAGCCATGCATCGTGCATCCTTCACTCATCATCACCCATGCCTTTTTCCCTAGCCCTCTCACCCTCTCACCCTCTTCCTCATGCCCTTCCTCCTCATCTCTTTCCTCCTTACCCACGCCTACTCCGGTGTTCAACCCAACAACCGCCCCACAACAAACTCAACCTCCTCCCCGTTCCCACATACCAGCCCGCCCCGTTCATCACACCCCCCAATCACCCGTCCCAAAACATCTCCTCCATCAACCGGATCAACCGCCTTCCCACCCGCACATTCAACGACTAACGCCAACGGACACAACTCATACAGCCTCCTCAACTTGGCCTTGCTCTCCTTCGTCACGGGTGACGCATACACCCCATGTCCCTTGACGAGCGCATGCACCACATCCGGCACCAACCCGCCACTATATCTCAACGTATACCGCTCCTTCACAAAATGCTCAATCACACCCATATACCTCGCATCCTCACTCGCAGCTCGCAAATTCGCAGGCGCGAAATACCTCGTCCCGCCGCCACTCCTCAATGTAACATCCTCCCTGACAACCGTCCACCCAGTCTCGCCAAGACCAAGTTCAATACACACGCCAGCTTGACCGGGCCACCTGACGGCAATTATCGCCGTGGTGCGTGGACCGTACACCCCCAAAACGGCAGCGACTTGGTGCGTCTTCGGATCACGATTGATCGCGGTCGGTCCATCCCAGACGGAAAGGATGGTGCCGACCGTCCAGTTGGGCGCGATGATGGAGGAGCCGTCCAACGGGTCGAATGCGACCGTGTACGTTTCGGGCGCCGGATCGGCGGGTGAGGATCGAGAGGGTGTGGGGTAGACGGCGACTTCCTCTGGGTCTTCCTCGCTCGATGCCGTTGCGACGCAAGGGACGGAAGCGAGGGCTGCGCGGATGTGTTGCTCGGCTAGGAGGTCGACGTTGAGCTGGGCGTCGCCAAAGGTGTTGGAGGTTTTGGTGGTTGAGATGGTTTGCGCGGTGCGGAGGGTGGCGGCGATGGAGGCGATGGAGGTGAGGAGGGTCGGGAGGAGGTGCGTGGTGAGTTGGGGGCGGGATGTGGGCAGGGGGAGGGGGTTGGAGAGGGAGCCCATTTTCGGTGTTTTGGGGGGGATGTGAGGTGATGGGGTGGTCAGTGAGGTTGAGATTAGGGAAGGTAGGAAGTGAGCGTAGGAGGCTGAGATGGGACGTGATGGAGGTGCGATAACGGAGTGAAACTTTTGTTCGATAAGCCCGCAAATGTCTCATCGGAAATCCACTTTTACGGGTTAGGGTTGTGTGCGCAGCTGATCTCGAGCTGGCTTGTCGTTTGTGCTGGGGAAGGAATGACGGGATACAAACTCTTTCGATGCAAGCGCAGACATTGTCGATTCCGGGGTGGGGAAGTGTGAGTGCAGAGTTACCCTAGGTTTGCGGAGGGCGGTTCACAGTACGCAGACCCCCCGCCCATGAAAGCGAGTCGTTCTACCTACGTTCGAGGGGCCGCTGTCCATAAATATCTTTGAAACGAGAAGTCGATCAGCCGGGAAAGAGGAAGGACTGGACGCTTTTATGTTGTCCCCTGCATAGCGTCGGAACAAGGTTGGCGGGACCTTCTCGGTTTGCACCACACCCAACGCCCCTTCCACATTGGGTTCGCCAAAGGCAGAATGTCTTCGCACAGACAAGTCAAAACCCAAAAAAGGCTCTTTGCGACAAACACCTACACCTGAACTTATCTGTCAAAAATCCCGGGAGTCCTGCAATCGGCCGTCGAACGTCAAGATGGCAGCAGAGTACGCCGTCACAGCACTTGGTATAGGGTGGCGAGTCAAAGACCCGAACCGGACGCCATTTCAGATAATCAAGGCCCAAACACGCGGCAAGTCCGGTGAAGGCTGGACCAAAAAAAGCACCCGCTCGCTTGACAATTATGGCCGTCTTCGAGCCGCCCAAGATCTCGCCAAGCGCATGTCCACCGACCAGTCAGGCGCCGGGGATGAATTTTCTCCTGAGGAACTCGACTTCACCGATATGCGGGGTTGCATCAAGGTCATGGTTATTGGCGAGATGTGGCCGTGGTCTGTTTCCTCGCTTTCAACACTTCGAGGAGTCACCGGGGGCCCGGCTGGTGTCGATCCGGATATGGTAACACGATGTCTGTCGACTACCTTGAGCCAGAAGGGGCGAACGTGGCTTGTGGTCGCTGGACGTTTTGGTGACGAGCCGTCTCCAGACAACACAATTTCGCGCAACCTCCGGGTTCTCGTCAACAAGAAAAGCGGCGTGTGCGGTCTTTGGGCTTTCCCGGATCGACTCGGCTACCAATCTTCTGCTTATACCGGCTTCTACCCCGAGTTTCGCAGGGATGTCAAGGGTGTGGACGCCGCGGCAGCGGACGCAAGGCATGGCATGTGGATGGAGAAAGTGGCTGCCGCGATGTCGATGATTGACGAGCACTCACCCGCTCCGGCGTTGTCAACCTACCAAGGGACCGCACGATCAGAAACAGTGGGCAGCTCTTCAGGAAAGCAAACCCTCTCGAAGCTCGGCAAGAGAGCTGATCGTCAAAAGGATGACGTTGGCAAGGAGGCGAATGCTGTGGGCATCACGAGTTCCTACTTTACGCTGAAAGACGAGGATAAAGATCAAACGGAGGAGGGGGAACGGTTTGACAGCGTAGTATCTTCGTGGGGAAAATTTGTCCAACAGCTTAAGGCTAAGAAGATCAATTCCGCTATTGGCGACAAAATCGAAGTGGCCAAGATGAACCAGCAGAAGGTTGCTGTTGCAATACCAAAACCAATAGCCACCAGCGAGCCCTTAGAGTCACGATCACAGAATCCGGCAACTTCCGAGGAAATGAAGATCTTCAACGACAGACTGCAACAGTTGGAGTCAGAGATGAAGGATTTGGTATCCAGCAACATGGAGGTCCTGAAGGAGAACGACAAGCTCAAAGACGACAATGATCGGCTGCAGAGGAGCAATGGCAGACTGAGACGGTATCTCCGTGAGCTGCGTGTAGCCAACGACCAACTGCACCTCGACCACCAGGAGCTCAAGGATACGGTTGAACTTCAAAGGGGCGCGGTGGAAGAACTGACTCAGGAGGTTCGAGATGTCGACAACTTTCAGTCCGAGCAATACCAGCACCTCAAGGATTCGCTCTCGAGTATCGTTGATCGGCGGCGAAGAAAAGACGCCGAGAATGCCAGGCAGCGCCAGAGGACCGCGTCACATGCTTTGAGAGAGGCGTTTAAGGAGTAAGGTTGGCAGCATGTTATAACGTTGTATGGTTGAAAGGAACTGTACCTATAAGCGCGGGACTGACTGGGGTTTACTCTGTTTTTGAAGTTGACCTTCGGGATGATGTCTGGGATCTGTATTGTACCAGTGAGACCCGGAGAGTACAGACCTTGCCAGATACGTTCAACTTTTCGACAATTGAGCAAACCTTGAACAACGGCCTTCTCCACGCCTCTGTGACAGCAAGGGATGAAGAGACATCAGACGAAAAGGAACTTCGGAGGGAACAAGACGATTCACCATGGGTGACGGCTAGGCTTGCCGCCGGGGTAGGTCCAACCTCTCGTCCCATCCTGATACTGTTGCAGGTCGCTATTGTCAAGTCTAAAAATCGTCACACTATATATCCATGCATTTTTCTCACCAAAATTTCTCACGGCTCTCCTCTCTCACCAAACAAATAAGTTCCTCAGTCCGGCCAACGACTGGAGCCGTTCCGTTGTGTCTTCCCACTGCATAACAACCCTTCGCCAGATACAGTCACTCTATTTTCCGGCCACTTCTTCGACAACACCAGCGAGCTTTGGTGTCAATCTGCCAAGCCGTGATTTCTTTGACCATCACGCCGTCGACCCGCGGAATACTTCATTCATCCAAGGTAGGTTGCATCCACCCACACACCAAAAGAAGAAATAGGCCCTAACTTGCCAAAACAGCCACGATGTCCACCAACTTTGCCGTCATGGCGAATAGCTTCGGTTGGCGCCTCAGGAACCCCAACCGGACGGCCTTTCAACGGATCAAGATACCCACGCCTGACCCTCTGTTCGACGAAACTTGCCTCCAACCTCGCCTATCTGAGTCTCTCACGTACGCAGATACCTTTTCCGATGAGGAGACCAACTTCTTCTCCAACATGAACGAGTACAAGAAAGTCTTGGTGATTGGCGAGATTGCCTTCATGGACATGAGCACCTGACGTCATGGTGCATCGACGCAGACCCCGACATGGATCCCTCGCTGCATCACCTCGTTGAAGAACTCCATCGGAAATGGTTCGTCGTCGTGGGTGATTTCGGAACGCGTGACACTTCTCCTATGGGCAACATGCGTATCTTGGGGGAGAAGGGCCGTCTTCTTCGGGACGTCGTTCCTTTCTCTGGGTTGCGTCCTGAGGAGTTCATCATGTCGATAGCGTTCGATGGCGAGTTTCGGGTTGGTGGAGCTGACGAAGAGAAGGCACGGGCTGCTCTTTGGATGGAGCGGGCTTAGGGGATGGCACGCCTTCTCGACAACGTGTCGATCTCCCCTTCTCTTGTGGCGTCTACGTGCAGCGATTGAGGGGTTCATGAGAACGACGAGTATTCTCTTCACCTGGAAGAGGACAGCGAGGATATCCACGATGATAAGGAAGACGAGGGTCGCGAGGGTGATAGTTCTACACTTGACCAACATACTTTCTCGACGGAGGGAGGTGTGCCTAAGAACTGAGATTTGCACAACGGGTCGAGGCTTGAGCTTCGAGGTAGGGTCTCAAGGCATGGGTGCGCGCCTTGGACGGGGACGGGTTTGCGCAAGAGATGATGCTTTTGGCGGACAAGAGTGTAGTGCCATCCTCACTTTGAGGAACTTGCCCTGGTCGAGTATATACCTCCCTCTTTCCCAAACGCTCATGGGGAAAAGTCCAGGATGCTGGGGACCAGAGAGAAAGCAATAAAATTTGCATTTGCGTGCCAATACCACATGGGTTCCAGCCCAAGCGATGCCCGAGCCACGAATCAGTGTCAAGAGTAGCTCAAAACCAATTCCGTAGTCCTCACAATAGAACCATAGGAATGCTCCTGAACGCCACCGAGTAGCGCCTCCATAGAACCCAAGTCCACTTCCTCCACAACCGTGCATTCCTGCGCCAGTTCATGCCTTTTGACGTCTTCATTCTCCATGGCAGCAGTTGTGGTAACCTTCGGTCCCTTGATATCCAGGCCGTGACCGCAAAAGCAGTTGTCAATCTCACCATCCTCGCCCGAATCATCCTCATCCCCCTTAAAATCCTCCCAATCATCATCAGAATCAGAATCAGAATCATCAGACTCATCATCACTCTCACTGCTCGGATAGTACCACGACCTATCTTGCTCTTCAAACTCCACGCCGCCACTCTCTTCTTCCTCTCCGTCTTCTTCATCTTCCTCATCCTCTCGCTCATCCTCTTCATCCTCTTCATCTTCATCTTCTAATTCTTCATCAACCTCAACATCATCCCCCCTATACCACCTCAACCCCCTCTCCAAGTCCGCATCCTCCAATCGCTCAACCAAGTCATCCAGCAAATTCACGTGTCCGACCAGCCTCAGCAAATCACAATCAGGGCGCGCAGATTCCCTCCTCAGCTTCTCGCGCGCAACTTTCGACAGCTTGTAGAGCTGCACGGTTGTGCGTCCTGTTTCGCACGCGGACGCGGACACGGACGGCTGCCGCCCGCGCCCGCGTCCGCGCCCGCACCCGTGCGGGGTGATGTGCAAACTTGGGGTTCGGGTTTGCTGGTCTCGTTCGTAGTTGGATTGCAGGCGACGAGGCATATAATTCTCGTTTGTTGTAGTTATTGTTTGGGCGTGGTGATTTTTTGGTGTGGTCGTGTGCAAGGAGGTGGATGGGTGTCAAAGTGAGATGGTGGGTTTTTAAGTGTGTGCGTGTGTGTTTGCCGGCTGGTGCCGGGTGGATGGTCACGAGCTGGAAAATGGCAGATTGTCGGGGGTTTGTCAGGTCATGGATGCTGTGTGCCGCGGGCTGCGGTCCAATGCGAGGGCGGCTGTCAGGCCAATGCGGCGGTGCGCTGGCAGTGATCTGGCTATACGCGGCATTCCGAATTTCCGGGCTGCGCCGTGGTTTGGGATGGTGGGGACTCTTGTCTTGGTCAACTACCAAAGGGTTTCCTTTTCTTTTTTCCTTTTTTTCTTTTTTCCCAGTCTGAGGATCTCGTCCCCGTGCAAAATCTTCACATCGCAAAACCCCCTACCTGTGCGATTGAACATCCAAGTAATGTTTAGTAGGGATTTGTTCAACGCCCACCACCTCATTGCAAATTTACATCGCTTGCCAAACATCAACTGCGAGATGGGCAACATGCACGCGATTAACGAACTGGTGTGGTGCCTGATCGCTCGCTGTTTGTAGGTATGTTCATTATGTCCAGCCAGATGTATTCTAGCAATCAAGCCCACGATATCACCTTCCGGTCGAGCTCATGGACCAGATCGCTGGCGAGTTGGATCCTTGTTCACACCTGGCAGCGATGCTTACCTGCAAACACATGCACCGCATGTTCATGAAGCGCCACTGTGAGAAAGGCAACATGATCTTCTTCCCAAGAAAGCTGGCCGTGATGCTTAAGCGTCTTGCTGCTAACCACGAGTGCTCTGGTGCAAGTTTGATCAAGTAGAAGCAAAACGGTCAACGAGTAATACACCCATGTATAGCACATCGGCATCTGACTCTAATGTCCTAGGGAACTCTCAATATGTGATATTTTTGGCCACACCTGCGGCGGTCAGAAACAAAGGAGGTCGGACGTATGGAAACTATCACGCAGCTAGATCTCAAATACCCCCTTTGGCCGGATAACAGGCTCATGAAGCACCTTGTCTTTCCCACTTGCAGACCCTGGATTTGCAAGGACCGTACCCTGACTATCCGCAGCCCAACCTTCGCCGTTTAGCCCTCCGGGCCGTGTCTAACCAGCGCATATCTGTGTGGGACCTTTACCCTCCTCCCACGCACGTGTTGAATCCCACCCACTATCCGAACCTCGAATGGCGTTCTTTGAAACAATGGCAGCGGATGTGCAGGGAGTCCGAGGAACGAGTTGAACCACAGCCCAACAACAATTTGCATGTTCGTCAAGCCCTCAAATGTCGAACAAGCAACACACTGGAATCTTGGATGTGCCCCTTTTCAACGGATGAATATCCCCTTCACACTTTTGCGTGTGCCCCTCATTTCATCGCCGACATGCTAAGCTTTGCGTGTCGCGAGCTTCCAGCGTGATGACGATCCTTTTGAGTTTTGTGGCGTGGCATTTTCATTTGCTGTTGGGGTGCGCAACAAGGTTTCCCCAACACGTTTTGTGGCGGAATTTAGCGGAGGGCATCATTTAAAATACGGCGCACCGCCCAGCGCACGCGTTCCTGAAATCTTCCCCCGAGACAACCTCAACGGCAAAAGCACCAAACAAACACCAGAACAATGGACACAACCGCAGTAATCGCAACGGACGTCTCGAGGGGGCGGTTCCGATTCCTCTCCTTCCCCCGCGAGATCCGCGATACGATATACGAACTCGCCTTGATCTACCCCGACGGCCTCATCAGCACGGGGTATCGCTGCCGCCCCTTCCGCGCCGGCATGTTGAGCGCCAAGCTGCTGCGCACGTGCAAGCAAATCCACGACGAGGGCGTGCCCATCCTCTACGGCCAAAACACGTTTGAGATCCAAATCTCCAATACGTGGGGCCCGCATCACTCGACGGTGTATTACGCGCCTGGCCTCGCGTTCTCCAACGAGGCTGCGGTGCGGCGTGTGCGGCGGGTGTCCATCAAGGTGCGGTACACGGAGTGTCACGTCATGCCACTAATTCGTCGCGCCGTTCGCGAGATTGTTTCCAAGGGGCTCCTCCGGATGCCGCGGATTGACTTTTTGCAGCTCGAGTGCAATCTCCGATGCGGCAATGAAAACAGCGACATCATGTGGCGCGACGCATGCTGGGACGATTACAGTCCGCGCGGCGATGCGGACGAGTGCGCCCGCGTGTTGCGGACTTGGCTTGGCCTCTGCCAGGGTGTCAAAGAGGTAGTCATCAAAGGCACGCCGGACAGCATGGAGGAAATGGGCGATGAGGATGCTGAGATTTTGACCAAACGGTTGCTGGCGCCGAGCGACGACAAATCCGATGACATCGTGCAGCTCCATCGGATGAAGGAGATGTACGAGGCTCTGGAGAAGCACGTCAGTGGTATGCCAGTCTGTGAGGAGGACCTCGACGGGGCGCTCTCGGCATTCGAGGAGGATGATGTGGATACCTTTATGGAGTGCAAGGCCAACATTTTGGAGAATGTGAAGAAGTCATGGGAGGCATTGAAGAAGGAGGCGGTGCTCTGGGAGGAAAATACGTCCGCCTAGCTAAGTTGATAACAAACGAAAGCAATTGGGTTTTGATCCTTGAAATTAGAGGTGAAGGGAGATAGAGCTAGCTGTTTGCTACCTGGACGGTAGCCGCCTAGCTAGTCGGGGGCAAACACGCCGCAGCCATTCGCTTGAACCAACACTAGCTCCTAAGATGGCTCGTACTTTACCAGCCATAGATGATCTTCTGGCTTACAAACACCCATCCAGTTTCTGCCACGTTTTCCAGAGACATTGGACTAAATATCCTCGTTTTCCCACGCGTCACGAGAATCCTGTCTGGTCCGGTCTCCAGCATCTGCAGCACCCAGCCTCTTGCGAGGCGCGAGTATGCGTCGTTAGCTAGGCACTCTGGAAAGAAAATGTACGGCCCTCCATTGTAGGCTTTGGCAAAGGTGAGCACAGCGTTGTCGCCTGCCAAGAACACATGCGGCATCCAATTCTCGGTGAGACCATGCGTGCAGTTGTGACCCCAGGCCATCAACCAGTTGGTGAAGCGTAGTATGGCGGAGATGCCTTGCCAGTCCTGCTGTGCGTCCTCCCAGGAAGAACTTTGCATTATGCGATGCAGGTTGACGCCGTCTCGGTGGATCGCGGCGTTGCTCAGGAGTTCGGGCAGGAACCGTGGGGGGAAACCACATCTCGTGGCGGTGTTTTCCATCCATTCGTGGCCAAGGTACAGAACACATGCTAGCGTCTGAACGAAACACGCGAGGTTTTCAGGCCTTGTGGTCTGGTACTGCCACGCACGGTAGTCTGGTCCCGGCCCGTATGACTCATTTATCTCGCCAGTGGGACCTGTGCCCATGCCAAGTTGGGTTGCGAGCGTCACTATGAGCTGCGCTGTGGTGGCGACAGTGGAGTCCTCAGTCGGCGTGTCGGTTGTTGGGAGCAAGTAGCCGTCCAGCCGAATCCAGTAGGCGACGGGGCTGGGGTCCAACTGGATGCCTCCTGTCGGCATCTCCGGCAGCGCCTCCTTGCTCGGTGCTGAACCAAGATCGGTGTTCGTCGGCCTGCAAAACCAGGTTTGCGAAAGCGACTCGTCGGCCGCGCCGAGAGACTTGCCAGTAGTGCAGAGGGCTACCGGGTCTCCGGCAGCTATAGCTAGGACGAGCAAGTTTCGAAAGCATTTGTCGGGTCCGCTGAAATCTTCCAGGTCAGAGTCGGGGTGATACTTTACCTTGAGCCCGTTCCCGAGAAGGTTCAGGATGATGGACATTCGATCGCGGTTTGCATCGCGATTTCGAAGAGTTTCCGTGGCAAGCGTCGGGTTGCCGCCAGCATTGAGTTCGAACGTCTCAATCATTGCCACAGCGTAGCTAGTGTCGTTGCTTTCTGACGAATATTCTCCAGAATGCAATCGCATAGTTTGTCGGATCCGATGCCGGACGTCTAGTGTCTGCGCAATTGTTTGACGCGCTTTCATCATCGCATCAGACAGCGAAGGTAAGGTCGAAGACAGGGCCGCGAGCCACCAGAGAAACTGCCCGGTGAAGCCAAATGCCATAGCCTTGTCTGGAAAGACGACGGGACACTTGATGTAAAATCTGTGCCATTGAGCCAGTCGCATCTCGTGGGAACACCATGCCCTGGTAAACCACCTCGACTCGCAGATCTTTTTGAAAAACCCCCACAGTACCGGGTTTCTTGCCATATAGGGTTGCGGGTCGTTCAGGTGCGGAAACTCTCCGCGAGGGACTGCGGGATTTGCGTACTCGGGAAGGAGGTCTCGACCCAAGAAGAGCATCTCCTCCTCGGTCATCTCAACGTCGTGGAGACACACGACAACTCTAGCGGCGTTGCGGTACAGAGCAGCCATCGTTGGAATGGCGATGCTCTTTTCTTCCTCCGAAGTTTGGTCGATACACATCTGATCAACCCAGAGGCCTTCCGTAAAGGCCGCCCGCTCCGCCATTGCCGCCTGGAAAAGAACGTCTGATGTCGGTATTGCAATTTCGGAAGGATTAGTTGAAGCCGAGTAGTCCTGAGACCAGCAATACGAAAGCGCAACGTAGGATTCTTCTGGGGCAGTCTCGTCGGGGCGGTTATTCACGAGCCTCATCGTGAACTCGTCAATCTGGTCAACCTTCACCTCAAACATCTCGGCAGTCTGGGGAGACAAAGTCCTCAGCCGCGACAGGATAGCCTCGCCGCGTTCACGCTCCAACGTCATGGCGTTGTTCATTCTGCTGAAGATTCTCCGCTTAGCCTCCAGGCTCTGGACATGAATCATGCTGGCGGGAACAGTATTCGGCAGCGGAAGTGGCCACTGCTGGAACGCTGCCTGACTGGTCCGGTCAAGGGGATCCTCGATGCGATCCATCTTTTCCCTGCGCGATTTGAAGTTTTGGTGCCTGATATTGGTCCAGTAGATCAAACGACGTTGCTGCGGGCTTATCGCGTGGTAGTTATGAGAGGAAGTGACTCTGATGCGCGATTTATCCTGACGCGAGACATACGCAGGCGGCTAGATAGATGAGGTAGCAACGCGGGGTGGTGAAAAATCAGGTGACGTTTTGACGAGAGGTGAACTTTTGACGACTTGAAAAGAAAAAATTTTGATTGGCGGAGCTTGACGTGGTGCAAGTCCGACGTTGTCAACTGCCCGTCGGCCGTGGCGCTGTACCTCACTCCTTAAACGCTTGCCGGAGAGTACCCAGGGTAATGAACAGCGTCGTCATGTCGATATGTGCCGAACCACGGAGCCGCGGTTCTCCAAGCTTGTTCGGGAAGCAGCTGACAAAGGGCAACGAGAGAACGGGATTTGACATGATGTGTGTTGTGCTTGGCAATTAGGTTCATGCACAGGCGCACCAAGTCAACGCTAGTCTAGTGATGGACTGCAACAAGCTAAAATGCGGGGTAGAAATGTAAAGAGGCACAACCCACTTTCCTGGCTCTCCAGCAACTGATCAGAAATCGTCCTAGAAGCCAAAGACCTCACCACAAACGAGGCTGTCAAGACTCTGCTACCTTACTCTGGTTTGCGAGCATACACGACATTCCTGAAAAAAATCCCACCGTTGGTTAGCGTCTCATCTCACCGGCGAGGAGCCTTCCTCAGTAGGTAGGTGGGTCCTTGACTCACCAAGTGAACAAAGGCAGGGACTTTGGATCTGCAATCGCCTTTCGCATATCAGCCACCAATGTCTCGACCTCCGCAAACGACCACCCCAGAATCTGCGCCAGCGGAAACAGAGCAAACCCATCAAGCGACTGATCGATGTACAGGCCGTTGTACAGCCCAACCTGCTTCAGCAGCGGATCTTGCGCCCAGCCTCCGATAGGCACCTTCCACCGCACGTGGTGGACATCCGTAAACCCAGCCTCCTCGATCAGCTTCTGCATCGTCCCGTCCCGCGCAATTCGGAATGTCCGCCCCGCCTTGTCACCCGCAGCCCAGAACACCTGGCACCACTTTTTGAACACGTGGTTCTGGTCATTCTGCACCCGAGGGTTCTCAGACAGCGTCTCGATGTCGATTTCGACGCTCTCGAGCCATCCTCCGGGCTTGAGATGCGCAAAGGCTTGCCGATACAGCTTAGCCCAGTCGTCGATGCCGCCGATGAGATTCCGGATGTAGATGAAGTCCAAGTCCTCCCGAAAGGTCCAGTCGAGCTGGGCGTCGTCGATCTGGAAGGAGCAGTTGGGTGGAACCCATAGGGGTTGGACCGGGGAGATGTCGGTGCCGATCACTTCGGCACCAGGATATTGGTCCGCGACGTCGCTAATAGGTGGGAAGGGAGCGGTTCATGTTAGGGGGCCGAGGGCAGAACACAGGACGGGGCGAAGAGCGTGCAGTGACGTACATGGCCCAGATACCGCTTCCGGTCCCGACGTCGAGAATTTTCTTTGGGTTTTTGATCGGGGCGAGATGCAGATTGTTCTTCATAAGCATCGTGAGGTAGGCATGCGCGACGTCGTTCCCTGACACATGGCGATCGTCGGTTGGGAACCTGCCGTGTTTATGAACAAGAGTCCCCTTAATGCATCCATCTTGGACACTTGGGGCGGGGCGGCATACCAGTACTCGGTGGTCTTCGAGGCCTGATACGAGCGGCCGTGTAGGGTGCGGTATTCATAGATGCTCGACGTTATCGACGCCGTTGACTCGCGGAGGCTGCCAGTGCTTAGCGAGTCCCCGGAGATGTCCCCGGAGATCTCGACATCGTCGTCGAGGTTGCCGACCACACTAGGGTCCTGTGGGAATTAAATTAGCGCATCAGCAGGGGCGGGCCGCGCCGGGCACTAGTGGTGCGGGGAATGCTGCAACGGTGAAACGGTGAGACTCACAAACTCGATCGTGTTTTCGGCCGACATTCCTACCGTCCAGGATGCTTGCTTAATTGAATCTCGGGTCGAAAACTGCCTATATCTGGATTTCTTCGCCCAGGAGCGTCACTCACAGTTCAGGGAGAGAGGATAGACCATGGTAACACAACCCAGCCCTGAAGAAGGGCCCTAGCGTCCTTTTACACAGGAGGCACGCTGGGAAGGAGGACGGCCCGCGCGGCACGGCGGGGGTTCAGCTGCAGGGGATCTCTGCCCACTGCAGCTGTCGGACAACAATAAATTTTGATTCGTGCTCGTGTCGCTCTCTCGAGCCGCCGCACGACCGGGAAGCTTCTTCGGGCGTTCCGCAGTGCAAGTGCATGGATTTGGCGGCCGCTGAGAGATATACAGGCGTCCGTGGGGGTTCACGTCCGGGGAAGCACTGGGACAGACGCGGACAAGTCGGGGTAAAGGCATGGGTGTGATAGGTTGGTGGCACGAAAGCACAGTGCGATTCTTTGCAGCCATACTGGACTGGAGGCGACGCGAAGACGAGTTCTTTTCCCAAGCCTTTGAGTTGCAGCATTCTAAATCCAATTCTCACCCCCGGGCTCACGATCATGAAGCCACTTTGCTTAACGGTCAAACCCTCCACCACGTCCAACACCAGGATCAGCCCCATACATAAAATGGTCAAATTAGTCCCCGTATTTCAACCTACCTAGGCGTGAATGAGTAATCATAGCCTTCATACCCAAGTACTCGACAGAAGAGGCGGAGGGGTGCTGAGGTCTCAGGGCTCCGGCTGAGCCTTGGAGTTGTTGCGGATATGGGTGGTACTAATGTCAATGTGCACCTCTGTTGCTTTCTCTGATGCTTTGTATCGACCGACGCTTTGTACAATACCTAGAGGGACGAAAGTCGAAAAATCCCATGAATCCCGCGATAGGGATGACTCCATCTATAGGCATCGTTGCGTTCGGATAATTGAAAACGCCAACGAGAGGGACGTTGCTGAGAAGCTTCATGATTCGTTTCAAAGATGGGCGTAACCTGTAGTAGCTGTGCCCTCGAGCGGAGGGGGCATACAGCGGCACCTTTCGGTCCGTGGAGCAGTTGCAAGGCCAGACGAGCACCTGGCGACAGTGCCAGTAAACCCACACCAATATGGCAATCTGACCATCCCTTTCCTTCTTGCCATCATGATCTTCGCTCTGGTTGATGCATATGGCGTCAGTCCATAACACGGGGTCTTTCTTTACCACGCCTTGTCCAAGTCGATGAAAGATGGCATGTCCTTGTCATTGACGGAAAGTGGTATCGGCCTTGCCCTGTCCCCAAGAGTACGAGAGTGCATCATATTATGAGTAGCGACCCCCCCTTCCCCCAGGGCCTTGACCGAGTTGATGAAGCCGACGATTGTGAAGGCTGGAGTTCAGCCTGGCAGAAATTGGACGACAATAAGTTCAAAGATCGGCTCGAGGTATGCTTTTTGCTTGTCCTTCACGGCCAACGACAAGAGAGGGATGCTAACTTTGCGTAGCACTGGAGATGCTCCAGTAAGGCAACCGAGAAGTCAATGTAAGCGTGCACCTGATCTTGTGGTTCATCGCCGACACATGCTTAGCTTGATCTCCTACAAGTTGGAACCCACCACGGAATCCCACGGTACCCTCTCTATATCTGAAGGGCTGTTTCAGTCAATGTGTGACACGCTGAGCATCCCGGCAACGTTTGTAAGGGCCATCTTTGCGACTCCTTGGAAGGCTCATACATGTGGGCAAGCCTACTTTGTCGACTCCAACCTGGACACGGATACGGCTGGTGAAATTACGGGCGTGAGTATGTGATATCAACTTCAACCTCAACCCATCATTAAGAAGAACGCCCGCCAAGTCTCTCTGGAATGCAGCAATCTACTACTATTTTCAAAGTGGCCTCCATTTCGGCAGGATTTACATATTCACCCGCTACGATTTCCGGAGCGACACGTCGACCAACGTCTGTATCAACTGCGTCCCGTCCGGAAAGAGATCATGGGGAACGGCTGTGGGTCCGCTCCGGGCTCAAGAGGCATACCGCAGCCCATTTTCCTTCCATATCATGCTGCTTCAACACATTCTCGGAAGCCTGGACTTGGACGCTGAGGAGTTACGCGCAGAGCTCCTTCATCATGAGGACATACGAACACCACCGGCAGGCCTTGCCCTACAAACGTGGGATCTTCACCACTTGTCGCAGAAGATGCACATCCTCGCCGAGTATTACGCCGACACGGAAGCCAAGGTCGACTTTCTCATACAGGCGTACAGCGCCTATCGAAACTCTAGCTGGGTTAAAACACTCCCGGCGACAGTGCGGCAGGATCTCAACCATCTCGAGGCCATGAGATGGAGAACGAGTGTGTCAAAGCGGTGGATCGTGGCATACAAGGACCGGGTCAACATCCGGATCAACCACGTCTTTCATGTCTCCAACCAAGAGCAAGCTAGGGCCACAGCCGCCATAGCCCAGGACGCGGCTAGGGAGAGCTCCTCGATGGGGACTGTTGCAGCCGTCACGCTCTTCTTTTTGCCTCCAACTTTTGTCTGCGTATGTATCCTCCTTGTGCAATACGGGCGTATATCCAACAGGGCTCGTGATACTTGAGATTAACAATAGTTTTCAGGCTATCTTCGGCATGGACTTTTTCGACGTCTGGGGAGATTCGGGGTCTGGCCTGGGTGGCTTAAAAATGTCATCGTACTGGTGGCTGTATCCTGCGACTGCAGTTCCGCTGACAGTTGTGGTTATCGTCATATGGATCCTCTGGCGTCGGTCCAGGCTTGTGCGGAGATCCAGGCGGCTGCCCGACCTAGAGGCTGGCATGTCCGTGCCATCTCTGGCATCTGTGGCATATTCAGGATCCGCGGAATACGTAGCAGAGAAGGAGAAAGTGACTTGAGATTTGTCAGGGCAAGGGCTGGCTGTGACTATCGAGGTGCTTCAACATGTACCAGAGTTTCCCCTCAGCAAGTCGGTCTATCCTTGCCACTAGCATCTCATGAACCTTCATCTCCTTTCCTTTCCTGCGGTAGCGACAACGACCCATCCGGCCTGTAGTCCCTGCGCTGAAATAATGACGCGCAGGAGGATGGCTTCGAGGAGCTCGCGAGTGCCACCTATGCTGCGCCGCAATCGTTAATATCTTCCGTTTATTAATTTCGGTGTATGGTTGAAATTACATATCCCGGCTTATAAACAGCAATCCCTTTTGGAACCGACAGAGGCCAAAAAATGATTGTAGTTGCCTCAGTGGTACTGCAAAAAGGGCCAGGGTCATGTAGGGCACCGCGTAATAAGAACACAAACGGGGGCGCGCGAAAACCAGACAGAGCTCTTGACACGAACGACAGACCGCAGACATCTCCAATCCCCGAACCCTCAGGATACTAGCACCTCCTCCAATCAATTCCAATCAGCACCGTAATCTTTCCGCTGATCCGATCAACCTATTCATCTTTATCAGCAAACGAACCCTCCCCAAACCACCACACCCAGGGAAGCAATTAGCAAAGACTCACCGCAATCAAAGCCTGCTGCTGCGTCGGACTGATGTTGCACTGCGTATTCATGTTCATGATCGCCGTCTGCCCGCCACACGGGCTCCAGCTGACGATATCCGGTTCCGCCTTGAGATCAAAGGGCCCCTCCATCGGGCCGACCAGATCCATCGCGTACCCCGTCTGGCCCGTCGCGCCCGTGAAATCAAACGTGTTGGTGCATCGTCCTCTGGCGCCCTGCGGGATCTGCGCGAAGCCCTTCATGTCGGTTGTCAGCGTGGAGAATTGGAAACCCTGGTCGAACTCCATGTTGAGCGTGAGTTTGCAGTTCTTGCGCCAGTCGGCAGCGCGCGTGCCGGGCCCGGTCTGGATGATGTATTCGGAGAAGGTGACTTCGAGGAGGGATTTGGACGCGTCGATTTGCACGTCGGCCGTGCCGGCGGGGCAGCCGGAGCCGAGGAGGGAGACGCCGACTATGCGGACGCGCGAGGGGGTGACGGGCGGGAGGAGGGGAGAGATTTCAAGGGGGAGGGCGGTCGTTAAAGTAAAGGGGAGGAGGAGGTAGAGGAGGAACATGGTCGTTTTGCTTTGTGTTGCGTTGTGGGGTTGTTTTGTTGGCGTACTCGGTGAGCTGGCGAGCATTTCGGATATCTGGCTGTTCTATATGCGGTGTTATATACACGACTCCGTTGCCACGAAAACCTGACCGCTCGGAGGGTTTCAAAGTCCTCCGGGGTCGAGCAGAGCATGTCACACTGTGAGTGAGCCAAAACAATCTCGAGTTTGATTGTAACTCCTATGATTTCCAAATGAAGCATCAGGTTCGAGATTGCAAAGGTTGAGAGGTCCCAGAGCGCTGAAAACTGAGGAGTGACTATCATGTGGTTGGTCACCCAATGGCACCAGCCGAGGCCTCGTGTTCTGCCGTGCCGGACCACCGGGTCAGGCGCCGAGAAAAGTGGGGCGCCAGCTGAATCTCACCCAGGGAAGGCCGGATCGCTTCTTCCGGAGGCGAAAATGTGGTTCTAAAGATATTGACCTCGGTGAATGATCGGGGAAACACCTTTTCCGATGCCACTGATTGCGATTCTAACATCCGTCGTTTTTGTTGAGCAAGCCAGGTTCTCTCACAGCCATCATTATCGCCCGGCTCCTCATCAGAAAATCAAATCTTGACAATTCTAATTATGGTATGATGACATTACGATATATCGTTCCAGCAGCTACAGCAACATGTATACGCTGTCTTGCTCCAAAAAAGTCATATCCAAAACTCCAAGACTCAGAATTACCATCCAAATACCCAACTCCCAAACGCCAGCCAAGGCAGACAACTTCCTCTCTCCATTTTCCACATTACACGCTTTCCTTTCCATTCCATTTTTTTTCCTTATTCTTCCCAGCTAGAAATTCCGATACGGCCTGCATTTATTCGCAGCACAATACCCATTACAACACCCGCCCAGATACGTCCCATTCTCAAAACACGTGCTGTACACACTCAGACACGTTCCCCTACACGTCACACCCGTGATAATTTGCGGTGGACCGACAGCATACTGTGAAATCCGCCAGTCGCCCACGCCAGAGGGTGTCGTCTGCCAGACAAACGTTGCCTGTGTCTTGGTGTGAAACTCGCACTGGTCGATATTAAAGTCTGGCGCGTCGATCAGGTTGACGTTGAGGCCGTTGTTGGGCGTCGCGTGGAATTTGCCGTCGGCTGGGATGGTCATCTCATATTGCACGGGTGCGGCGTGGAAGATGAGGTGGACTTGTTGGGTTGGCGGTGTTGGACATGGAGCGGGCGCCTCGGTTGGGAGGGCGAGGGTAAAGGGGAGGAAAAGGAGGAGGAGGGGAAGCAGAAGCATGGTTGTTTGTTTTGATTATGATGGTTGTTGATGATTGATGGTTCAGTTTATTTGTGTGGTGCATGAAGGAGAAGAATTGGTATTTGAAATGGCTGCTGCGGATTTATAAGAGATATGGTGGGACTTTGGCGTTGCATCGACTGAAATCGCCATCGCTAGTGTCAGAATACGGTGGTGAGCAAGTGTGGTGATGTTTACTTTGTCTCAAGGAGAGCTGAATAGCTAAATTAAGACACGAAGTCTGGGTGATCTTGTGACTTCGTGAATTGTGTCTCTGTTCGGTGTACGGCTAGGCTCGGCCCAGGCTGAGGGTCGCTAGCGGGAGACATGCGATGGTGGTGTGATTCTTGGCGATTTCGCTGTCTTCCACGTTAGCGTCACGCTGACCGTCTTCGGCGCTGGTCTTCGGCCGGGGCAGTTCCCTATTGAGGAATTCGGGTTGCCTTGCCAAATTGTGGCCAGTTATCACGCAATAACTATTCCATGCAGCGCTCTGGTCTGTACGAACGCGGTGCGCCACCTTGTCAATCAAAATATCCCACCCACTCGATTCGCCAGTCTACCCGCTGAATGACCAATCAGGAGTGCCGGAACCCCCATTCCAGGTATCGTTTCTGGTGTTTTGAGCTCCCACTTCATTCACGAGTGTGTGTCCTATTCTGTGCCTTAATCCAGAAATTCTTGACCAAAAAGATGTTCGCACAAGCCGACTCCCAAGGATTCGTCGGATCCACCACCGACAATTCAAACCGCCGAAGAAGCTGTTCACGCTGTCAGCAAAATCTCCTAAAAAGAATGCTGGGTAATAAGCAAGCAACTCACCTCAACAAAAACCTTGTTCAGCTCCATCAACGCCACCTCCTTCCCAAGACACTGTGACTTGCCATACCCAAACGTCAATGCCATTGTCGCCTCCATGGCCTTGAGCCCGGCAGGACCCGCGTCAAGCCAGCGCTCTGGACGAAACTCGCCTGCATCCTCTCCCCAGAAGGCCTTATCGTGCATTACACCCCAGGCGGAATGAGGTCATCTCCAACGAGAGAGCCCAGCAAATGGGTTATCTCCAGGCTGTCATCAAGGAGGGCATGCGATGGCATCCACCAGTGGCGGGTATGCTGTCTAAGAAAGTCCCTGCCTCTGGTGACGAGTGGAACGGTGTCACCCTCCCTCCGGGCACAGAGGTGGGCTATTGTCACCAAGTGAGGCCGTCGCTGCGACGATCTCAGCAAGAAGACGGGTGTAAACCCGGGGCGTGGTGATGACCAGCAGGACGATCGCCCGGATAGCAGTCGAGGTAGAATCCGAGCCAGCGATACTAGCGGACGTCAGCCATTCTATTCCTACTGCATGCGCAGGTCAACACTCACATCTGCAACAAAATCTCAGCCTCAGCCTCCACTTGCGTAAGCCCATGCCTGACAAACGACCCAAGCATATCGCTCTGAATCTTTCTGTCGGGCCCAAACCTCTCGGCAGCTTTTTCTTTGGCAATCCTACAAACAAGAGAGTCAGCTTAACCTTTCACAATATCCTTTCACTCTCCGGGACGCCATCATTAAACAGAAAAGAAACATAAGAAACGGAAGAGATTGAGAGAGAGAGAGAGAGAAACTCACGCCATAAACCGCCCAAACCCAGTCCTATCCCGCTCACTCGGCAACAAAAACTTGAACCACCTCGACGCCAGCACATCATAAACCCAGGGGTATATCGTAACCGACAAAAACATGGCAAACATCTCCTCCGTCACGGCAAGGTACCCAAACATATCCTCATCCCTCGACACAAAGCCAAAGGGTTCGCCATAGGCCAGATCAGCGATGACATCAAGCGTGAAATACTGCGCCTTGCGGCCAAAGTCAAACGGCTTGTTGTCCGCAATGTACCGGCTCTCGATCAAGCGCACAAGTGACAAGACGGTGCGGTCAACGGCTGCCTCGACGCCGTGGTAGCCAATGTCCCTGCCCGAGTAGCCGGGCGCCATCTTGGCGCGGCGGGCGGTGTGTTCTGCAGGTCCGAGGGTGCAGAGGTTGTCCTTGTCTGGGTGGAAGCGCAGGGCGTTGTGCCACCACTCGCCGCGGGTGTAGGGGCTTCGGGCCGCATTGATGCGCCGGATAAGTCCTGGGTCGCTGGTGATAACGTGGTAAGGGCCGACTTTGGCGATGGGGCCTTGGATGGGGGTTTGGTTAGTCAAGGATGAATTTTTGTGAGTCACGGATACAAACCGTATTGCTTATTTGCTTCGAAGAATGCAAAGTGTGACTTTCCGCTGACGGCCTGGCGGAGAAGCCATAGTCGTGACCAGCCGGTTGTTGCGGGGCCGGGGATGTGTTTGAGATGGTAGTAGCGAAGGGTGCGGAAGAGGATGTTCTTTGCCAAGAGGAGAAGAATGAGGATGCCAACGAGAGCGGGGATGAAGCGTATGCCTGTCATGATGGGCGGGTGTGGTATGAAGTTGATCTTGCGACTCTGGGCTGGTCTCATGGAGTTGGAGGTTGTTTCAAGCTGGGACTTATAGCATCGTGGTTCCGTTGCCGTCTATGCCGTTGACTTAACAAGGTCGTTGCCCATTGGTTCCCTCGCGAGTGTTTGTTCAACCGCAGAGGCTGCCTCCCTCTCAGCAACCGTCAAGATGCAAAGTGCGGACATGTTTTCTCAATTGGCCTTTCGGTCAAGAGCAAGCCAGCTGCCACGCAACGTTGTCCAGCTTGCATCGTGGACGTGCATATCAAAGGGCTTTCGGACAAAAGAATCGCGATGCACCAATCAAGCACTCTTTTTCCTTTTTGGGTGTGCGCCGATGACACCGCCCGCATGGCTTGGCCGGGTAGCGTCTGCCAGCGATTCACCCGCGATACCCTAGGTATGGGAGTTTCCGGGACGCAATATCAGCGGCTAAACCGCCAACGGGTTCAGCTGGGGGCCGCTGAAGAATCGGTCCGTCCCACTGGGTCGCCCAATCGGAGAGCGCGAGACGATGCCGGACACAGCCACTCCCAATGACCTCTGGCGTGTCTGGGGGAGAGCGTGATTGGCAATCTCATCTGCAACAAACACTGACGGCTTTCAGACCTCGGCTTGCTACAAGAATGGTCGTTTCTAGGGTAATTGAAGCTCCAAGGCGGTCTATGGATAGAAGCTGAGTGAGGGAGTGAAGGGATACTGGATTGTTTCTGGGTATAAAGACGAGACTTCGGATGCCGTTGTGATTGCCCATCTCATCGGCAAGATTCAACAACTGTCGTCTGATCAGCTCCAGCGTTGCTCAATGGGTCGTTGATCAATACCTCCCCAGTCCACTTCACAAGGTCATCCCTTGCTCTTCTCATCCCTTATTCTCTCCAATCTACCCCCTTGCACAACTTTCCAGTCTCAAAAATGCCCCACGCAACCCGCTCATACCTCGCTCCCCTCGGGAAACTCCCTGCCCTGGACGTCACATCCGTCGAAGGCCTATCTCCCGAGCAGAAACATGCCATCATCGGCGCAACCAGCCAGATCTGCCGTCGCCTGATGGATGACCTGGGCGTTAAGTGGAAGTCGCAGCCCATTGACCAAAACCTGCGCCAACGCACAGTCAATTGGATCAAGTTCGATCTCGAGCCCATCGTCGGTCCAGTCAGCAAGAGATTCCTCCTCAGCACCGACGTCGGGCTCACATACACCGAGCGTGTCTACGAAGACGGCGACTTTGAGACCAAGGTGTCCATGGTCAAGTACGTGACGGTAGCAATCTACCTCGACGACATGATCGACAAGAACGCCGACATGGCCAAGGAAGCCGAATCCTTTCTCTTCAAGGTTCTCGAGGGCGGTACCGCGTCACTAGCCTCAGATATCTACGGCCTCTGGATGGACCAATACCGAAAAGTGTCAGTCGAACTCGCAAGACACATGTCGGACCCCTTCGTCAGCAACATGCTTCTGCACTCGTGCACCCTTTACATCGAAGGGTGTGCATTGGAGTACTACATCCAGCAAGACCAAGCCAAGTACTTCCTGATCAAGGACGCCGGGACCGAGCGGGCCAGGGACGATGCCGAGAGGAGTCTGGCCAGTGACCGCGGCTTTGACATTCCCCTGCCCTTGGACAACGACCGTGTCGAAGCAGAGGATTGTGTGGATGGGATTGATGGCGATTATCTCGTCCCAAATGGCTGGCCTCTCTGGCTCCGTGAACGGTCCGCCGTCGCCGAGACGTTTGCCATCACAAGCTTCCGTGCACCCGGTGGCATCGATGTGCCCACTTGGTTGTGGGTGACGGCAATTCCCGAGCTGAGGTCCATCATCCTCTCCATCAACGATTTGCTATCGTTTGCAAAGGAGCTTCTGGCCGACGATACCACATCCGCAATCTCCGTCCTCACAAAGGAGCGGCGGCTCATCGGCATGCCCGGCACAGCACCGGACGGGGGATGGTGCTTGCGGGATTCCTTCGAGGAGGTGTCAAAGAAGACGGTCATTGCCGGTGCGAGGATCAACCGGCTGCTACGGCCCACGAATCCGGCGGCCCGGTACGGCGCAGACGGAAAACCCTATACCATCACGGAGTTGGTTGACATGCTCAAGGCAGCTGATGAGCGAGTTAATCCCGAGATTGGCCAAGACGAACTGATGAAGGCGCTGGCTCTCAAGCTGTGGGAGACACACCAGAGAGGATACGTGGCCTGGCACTTCCAGAGCCCGCGATACCGCACATATGAGCTCTTTGACTGGGTCAGGGATATGATGGGTAGCGACAATGTTGGTGCGGAGTGGTTGACTTCGTGTTTTCCGGCTGTTGGGAAAAGTTGACAAGAGCCTGTGGTTTGATTGATTTACTACGAGAGTACTCAAGTGTTAGCATTAGTTGTTCGTAAAGCTGTCAAGCAATCTTGAATCTGACTTTTAACTTACCCGATCTAGTGAAGCGGAGAGTCCTCTCTCAAGAGCTTTAGCGCGATGCCCACGTCCACGTCGAGGACGGAAACTTCTGGCGGCGCCGATGCGAGTGACGCGGATTCACTGACCAGGCTCCAGGACGAAACCGTTGGGTATCATGCAAGGACTCGGGGTCGGTGTTGGAAGCCTCCAGCCACCGAAAAGTGTGGTGGCACAACCGAAGGCTGATCACTGCCCAACCATAGCTAACCTCCAACTGGTCAACCATCGACTGCGCGCTGCCCCATTTGGACCTCCGGTCATCACAGCCTTCGACACACATCGGTCGCCATAGCTGAAAATATCCCCATTCGTCATGGCATGTTCCAGGTGTGATATAGTCTGCGACAAACTCCTAGTCACGATCGAGTTGGTGCATGTCGGCAACGGTATGTCATCATCCTCCAAAATGACTTCATCCTGGATCGAAGTTTTGCCTCCCGCATTCCAATCTGGCAACATTGGATTTTCCCAGTGGATCTCCCTGATCACGCTGGGTACGGCCCCTATGATTGCGCACGTCATCTCAGGAGCCCCGGAGTACGTTTACCTCTCCCCGACACGACCAAGATGGCATGATCGGATGTGCCTGTACTGTCCCTTGACGATCCTTTGGAGATACATGGCGATTGCAGACCGGCGCATCCGTGCTCGAAACTGGGCCCCATCAGATGTGGCTGCAGCGAATGCCATCTTCTGGACCGACAATGGCTGGGACGGATCCGAGGAGATTGCCGACCTCAGCGCCAGCTACTCCGTTCGGCTCTCGAAGCGTGCGCATCTGACCCTGCTCTCGTGGGACTCGGTGAAGACGATCATCACAACGCTGCAGGGCGTCCAAGTATTTGTCCCCCCCTGGATTCAAGGGCATGTATTACCAGCACTCGGAACAGCTTCAAGTCATCACGTCAATCCCGCATATAACCGGGCCAATTGCCGTCATGGGTCTATGGCGCCTCTGCGCCGCTTTCTGGATCACAAGCGACTTTTCGTACACGTCGATACCTGAGCGGGCCGAATCGTCAGAACCAGCCACACGAAAGCGGGCGCCATCAATCGACTCCCTCTTATTGCCGCATAGCTGGTCCCTTCCCGCTTCCGCCGAACCAGAGCATCACATTTCCAAGGAGCGATTCAAGCCGACACCACCGGCGAGTGTAATTTTCCGGACGCTGTACATCGCCTTCTTTTCCGTCGTCGCCATCACCGGGGCCCCGCTTTGGCTCGTTCCGCTCCCAGGCCGTTTCCTGTCAGCGCTTTCCACCACGTCGATGCTCGGTATCTTTATGACGGCCTATACTGGGGTGACGGCGCTGCTCCTGTACGGATACTATGCATCGCGCTACGGTTGCTGGACGACTGTGATCCCTTGCGTTAACTCTTTGTGGTACAAGACCTTTTGCGGGATGTATTTCGTGTTCTGGGTTGTGTTGTTTTCCTTTTCGGCTATTGAAACAAGTAGAACGCCATGTGGGACGTACACGACCGGAAGACCCGGCCCTGTGGATGACGCCTGGGGCTGCCCCGGGCTGCTGTACGTTTCGCCATCTCAGACGGCGGAGCACTTTGGGCTGTTGGGCAATGATTCGCAAGGGAAAGGCGGGTATTTGAAGGTCGATAAATTCGTCGGAACTTGTCAGGGGGTGATCGGGAAGAGCGGACTCGTCCAACTGAGCAGCAACAGCTCGGTGGTCTTTGGGAGGGATGAGATGCGCGCGTCCCCCCAGGGGATTTCTTGAAGCTTGTTTTTTCTGCGTTGTCGGCCGAGATGTCGAAAATATGGAGCGATCAGCGCGGCTGGACCGGGGCCACTGTGGGGAACGATTGAATCGGCTCCTTCCTTCACTACAACTGTGAGACCAGAATCCTCTTTCCCAAAACGCCACCAGACCTCATTTCTGTTACACGCGACCCGATATTGTGATTTTTCTGTTCTCGTGCAGACTGCCCAGCATTCAAGCTCCTGTAGCCAGTCCCCCATCGTCATCTTAACCCTCAGATATAGCAAGCGCCTCCCGCAGCGTCCTAGAAAACCGATCATAATTACTCTTGCCCATCAAGCGGGGCGAGGTTTTGACCACCTTGATGACGTCCTTGTACAGCTCCCGGGGCTCCTTGGCGTAGTCGACTTCCAACGCGCCCCCGCCCTAAGAGGTGGCATCATCCATCAGCAAGCCGAGCAAGCCATACACCCTATCCCGAACATCGGAGCATCCGTGCTCATGAAACGACTCGATGAGGAAGTCAAGAGTGTACCCTGAGTTCAAGGCCGCGTTTTCATTGCAGAGGATTTTCTGTTCAACCAGTCGAACACCCTTCGTTTCCATCAGCTTTCGGCTCATGTTAAAGGGATGGTTGGAGCTATAACCCGGGGGCCCTCAACGATCTTCCGGCCCTCTTTCAGCCAGGTTACCAAAGAGTCCCATGGAAGAGTCCTATCGCCACGCATCAAGAGAACATCTCTGGCTAGCATCAACTCTTGGATAATCCACAGCCTATCCCAGTAGTAGCATTTGAAGACCGCCGACAAAACATCTCGTTCACTACAGGTAGTTGAGAGTCCTGCATATCTCTTGCTCATCTTAAGGGCTCGGCCAAGAATGTTAATATACCTTTCCGGTCCCAACGGATATAGTGTCCACCCAGAAGAAGGGGACAATCGGTGAAAACCGAAACCGGGATCCTTTGCTCTTTCGAAAATGACCCTCTGCCACGTGTAGGACAGCGCCACGAACGGGGGCAAGAGCGAACCCGATAAGTCCTCAATTCGCAAGGGTACGGATGAGTATTTCTTGAGTCAGGGTTAGGGGTGACGAGTAGGCGAATCGAATCGGAGCCAGGAGGCAGAGGCGTGTATTCGTATTCGAGTTGTTCGGTCAACTCTTCCGCAACCCCTTTCCGCGGGTGTGAGTGTCGGCTCGCCCACCCGTCCTCTCCATCAATGTCGTCGCTTTTGGCGGTTCACTCCAGGACATTCACCGACTGCATCATTGCAGCTGATTGTGCTGGTAATGAAGCCGTTTTGTATCGTCGTCAACGACCTTGAGCCTTGAGCCGGGGGGGGCAATGTGGGGAAACCTACCCGCGCACCAAGCCGCATAGAAAGAAGGGTGCCTATTCTTGGAGCCCCGCACAGTCTCGCCGCGTTATGATAAGTTGTGAGGGTGGGGTTTTCCTGCAGGCAGTGCAGCAGCACGTAACTAGACTCGGCGGGCATCTCGACCTCAAGCTGAACGGTCGGGCTGTTTGATCGAACGGAAACGAAGCGAATCATCACGTAAAAAGTACGCAGAGAATCAATCCGTTTTGCCGCACAGCCTGCTGCTCGTGTCCATCAGTCATGCTGAGCGCAACTAAATTTCGTTTGGCAACTCTCACCTCGCACCCCACTCTCAAACCAATGTAATGATCTTCCTCATCCAACCCGCCATGAGCGCTGGTTCCGGATCATGCAGAATCGCCAACCCGACCCTCTTGTAGACATCCTCATCCGCGTCATCAACACGAAGAAGTATCAGACACTTGGCGAGACGACGCGCGTCAGAACCCTCAACCTCATCCTCCAAGTGCACCAACATCATCTTGTACTCATACCTCGAGAGCTTGTCCATATCAGGCTCCAAACAGTCCAAATCACGAATGGAATAGTCGACACCGAAAGAGACAAGGTAGAAAAGCCCATCCTCCGCCTTGATCTCAAGAATATCCTTGCAAGCACCCTCATCTTGGTCATCTTCCTCTTCAGGATCATCGTAATACGCGTCGCCGACTGTGTTCATGGGAAACAGGAAGGCGTTTGTGATTTGAGAACTCCGTCCCAGGGGGAACATCAAGGCGTCAACGACTAAATGTCCATTGATGACTTCGCCAAACAGGTCGCCAGGGCGTCGAGGAGTGATGGTATAATCCACCAACCTCATCTGCAGCGACGAGCTTGGAAGAGGATCCTGACTCACATGGTACCATAGGACTCTGTCATCAGTCGACGCCCATGACCAAGAGGGAGCTCGGTATTTCTCGACGTGGCGGCAGAACCCAAGATCGGGAAACCAAAGCAGTCCAGCTTTTATATCGTCAACCCAACATCCGGCAACGTAATCTCCGAGATATGGGTGAAGCCTTCGAGCCAAGCCAGAAAAGGCGTGGAACTTGTCAGACTCGAACGATAGTTGGCGCCGCGAGTAGATGGCAACTAGGTCGCGATACTCCTGAAAGAGGTACCCTTTATCGATCGGGCTGGAAGACCTGCCCATCAGCCGTTCACCGTGGAGGATCGCACAGATGGTTGGATATCGTTCCCCGATAGGGGCTTTCCGGTGACGGCAGAGACCATCTCCTGATGCAAACTTCGTTGGGCATTTCCAATACAGTTGAGTTGCCCCGTAGAACAGGATCCTTGGGGATAGAACGGATTCCTGGAGTGTCCACCCTCGGGCGCTCAGGGGCGCTTAGGTATAGAGACGGCCAAGATGCTCCTCCTCTTGGTCTGCTCTCTCCACCATCACCGCCTCCCGTCTGCTTATGTCGGAGAACACACGTAATACACAAGGAGTCGGTGATTGTGCAGGGCGGTTCCAGGGTTTGAGAAGCCCGGTAGTGCTTTTGTCTGCAGCAATGGCAGAGAGCGTCAGCGTGGAGTTACCATACGCCTCTCCCATTTTTCGTGATTCTTGTTCCCAATCATTTTCCGAGTCCTGGATGGTGCAAAGAGAATCGATCCACAGGTAACGAATCTTCAACTCTCGACATATCATCACGGCGTCTAGGAAGTTTGCGGGGAGGTCGTTCCACGGCAGTTCATCATAAAACTGCCGTATTGTCTCCGATGACAGAACGGTTTCAATCCTCCCGCCTCAGCAGTGGCTCAACGCAATGTACTCTGCTTTTAGGCCATTTGACGTTATGAGCCGCGGCGTAGGATGGTCTGGCACGATGCCGACATCGATGACTCGCGCGGGAAGAGCAGGGGCGTCTGCTGAGAGGCATTCGGAATGATCCGACAAACATTCTGTTAACCACTGTCGTGCGATGTTGAAGTTGAAGGATGATCCGAGATCTGGGTCCAGTTCAAAGCGGCCGACCTGAATGCCATCAACGAATACTGCCTTGTCTACTGAGACAGAAGTTAGCTACGGCGCACCCATTCAGAACCCGCACCAACCTCTCTTCGCACTTAGTGTCAAGCGCAAAGTGGGCAGTGAATAGGTGGATGAGTTTGACCGCCGTCTATCGTAGTCTTCCCAACTGTCACTGCTCGCGCCAACTTGAACCATCAGACTATCAAATACTCGAATGTCCTCCAAATCATCCGTGCCCGCAAATGCATGTGAGGAATCGATGGCAATTCTGACATCTGTCGCGTCCAACTCCCTTATTGCCATATACATCGAGTCGTTGATGTCGTTTCCTGACCCCTTCCAGATACTAGGCCAATTATACCAATCCAATGGGGCTCCTTTGTAGCAGTCGACTATTAAGCGGCAGAGATCGCATCCATTTTCGGCCGATGCCTCCAGATCGTCAAAGGACGCCTGGTGTGCGTAGTATGCCTTGTCCGGAAATGTGAAGCCTCCGTATTGAGTCTTTGCCAGATCGATCAAGTGTTCGATTGAAAGGCCGCAACATGGTTGGCAACGCGTCGACATCATTGGTGTTGGGAGGGACCAAGCTTCAGACCCATGGATAAGAGAGACAGGCGAGACTGCGAAGCAGTTGGTCCTAGTTTCTAGTCGCGGTGATGCCGTAGAAATCCCCTCAAATTGATGGCGAGAACTTCCTTTCCTCCCAGGCCCATTGAAATCTGCAACTGTGCGGTCTTTTGGGGGGTGGGCTTTCTCTCCTATGGGTCGCATCAGTATGAAGGATCGAGAGGTCTGGCGGGCGCCAATTACTGCGTCCCGAGCGGTTGCCTTGCAGCAAGGAACTTTGGTCTGCATGCAACAGCCCCCAAGTGGGTCATTGGGCTTGGCTGGGCGCTTTGGGTCGTCCTCAGAAACAGAAAGCACCACGCCATCCACACTCGATGTTGTTGACCTTTGACACCTCGCCCAATCCCTAGGTATTCTGTGGCAAGCCGACGATATGGCGGCCCAGACCAAGCTCTGCGTCTTCTGCCGCCACATCGTACCCATCACGCACGCATGCGCAACAACCCCAACATGGGGGATGCCTGAGCCAGCAAGCCCTCTTCGTCCGCACGAAGCAGCCATGTTCCGGGAGCTCCAATCTCAACCAAGCAGCCTCTGCCAACGCTGCTCGGTGTATGATATTGCCCGAGCCTTTCGAGACGCAATCCCGCTCGACAGGCTCGAGAAGATGGAGCGAGACACTGCGGAATCACATCACCAGTACTTCCAAGACATGCAACCTTTCGAATACCCACTTGGACGTCTCTCTTCCCTGGTTCTGTCCCCATCGTGTCCTCTTTGCCGATTGATCTTCCGAGTTCTTCCCCGGGAAGGCCTCGATGCCGACGATGACTCTGCCAGACTCGTCCCCTTCCGGTCCTATACGCAGCACTCGGGATGGCAGAAGGTGGCGGCGAAATTGAGGCCGACGGGGGCAGTTCTCCTTGGAATCGATTTCCTCGGCAATTCCGTGGCTCTGAGCGGTGTCGCTCGTATCGGGTCGGAAAACCAGATGATGCAATCGGAGATGCCGGGGGAAGCCATAGCCCTGACGACGTCCAACTCCGTTTCCCTAAGAAAAGTCGGAAATGCAAAGTATATCGAGCCGATGGTTGATCTGTCGTTCCCAAAGCACGCTCTTGAGAACTGTATCAAAAACCATGGCAGCTTCTGCCAGCCCGGCAGACCCCCGGAGCTGCAGACCACGCGGATGATCGATGTCGTTGAGCGAAAGGTTGTTCCATATCCAAATGGGTGCAACTACTTCGCCCTCAGTTATTGCTGGGGCGGAGTCATGCCAAAGGATGGAGCTCTTGAGGCCGGAGAGCTGCCTCAAACCATCGAGGATGCGATATTCGTGACGAGGGAGCTGGGAATGCGGTATCTCTGGGTCGACGCGCTGTGTATCGATCAAAGCCCCAACCCCACTCCGGAGCAAGCCAAGGAGAAAATGCAGCAACTGAGGATGATGGACTTGATCTATAGTTGCGCCAGTCTAGCGCTGATCGCAATGGCCGGCACGAATTCGGAGGTTGGTCTTCCAGGCATTTCCGCCAACCGACCCCGAGATGTCCAACTTCGAGAGAACATCGGCGGTCTCGAGTTCATCACGGTCCCCCCAACGGTGAATGCTGAGCGTAACTCTTCAATCTGGGCGACGCGCGCCTGGACCTTGCAAGAGGAATTCCTTTCACGGCGCCATCTCATCTTTACGGGTACGCAAATGGAGTTCCAGTGTTACCGCAGAAGGATCCCCGAAACGTTGGACACGAGCAATCTAGATGGGTGGCCGAGCCCGCTTCCCGACATCTTGGACATGATTGTCCCTGGAGCACATGAGGTTCGTTCGGTTCCGTCAGTCGTTGCATGCCCGAAGAGCTAACACCGCGACCAGGGTAAAGGCAGGTTGCAAGCACAGCTCCCTGCTGGCGAAGAGCACCTTCTGTCGGATGTTTTCTGGTCGGTACTGAACGAGTACACAAGACGCAAGATGACGAATGACGGAGACTCCCTCAACGCTATGTTGGGGCTTTTGAACGTATGGGAGAGAACCCTTCTCCCGTCTGGTTGCATCTGGGGCATTCCACTCAAAGACTACCCGGAGAGCCTTGGCTGGCTCCATAGACGGTCGGTGAAGCCAAGGCGACGAGCTGCTTTTCCTAGCTGGTCGTGGGCTGGCTGGGAGGGAGAAGCTTATCTCGAAGATTTTTTGGCACAGGGATCTCCAAAGTCGCTGCGGGACTGTGTCAAGGATATGTCAGTCCGGTACGTTGACATTGAGGGGCAGAGGCTCACCGTGGATGGGTGGACCGTGGACTTGGATATCCACACGGAACCCTTCAGCGAGGTGCACAAGCCAGGAACCACGAAGGAGTTGGGGAAGGTGATCGAGAGGAATTTTCTCCATCCCAACACTCTCCCCACGGGTACCTATTCGTGCTTGGTTGTTGAGAGGCTCAAGTACCGGCTAATTGAAGACGGCCCCGTGTTTGAAAAGGTGTTCATGCTCGTGTTGGACTGGGTTGGAAATGCTGCAGAGAGGCGGACCATCATCACGCTGACGATAGGCGACGGAGGGAACTTTGAGTGTCTAGGACCTGTTCGGAAGATGGTTGCACTTGTTTGAACATAGCTGTCCCCTGTAAAAGATAGTATTGCTTGGACATTTGATGATTCTCGTTTGTGTTGGTGGGGACTTGCTTGGGAAATGCAGTCGTGCCGCCAATATTTTGTGCAGCATGGAGCACAGAAGAAGCTTTGAGGATTGGTTCAAAGGAAATCATAGTGGGGTCGAACCAGTTGGAAGGAGGCAGCCCGTGGCTTGCGACCCAACCTATGCAGAGCAAATGACCAGGCTCCCAAAACTGCGCTCGAGCTCTTCTTCCCCGCTTCCTCAACATCCACTGGACTCCTTCAGCCGTTGACAAGCACGTTCTCCGATACTCTGACCCATTTTTTGGACATGGAAGCACTGGGTGTCGCGGCGAGCATCATCGCCGTGGTGCAAATATCGAAGCAGATCATCAACACGTGCACCAAGTACATCGAAGGCATCAATGACGCGCCCAAAGACCTGCGGTATATTTTGATTGAAGTCTCGACACTCAAAGGGCTATTCGAGCCGCTCAAGATTCTCATTGGGGTTGACGCAGAGACTGCTGTACTGCAAGCCCAGCTCACAGCACCTGTTGAAGGGTGCCTGAAAGCGCTGTCAGAGCTCGATGCTCTTATCGGCACTTTCGATATGTTCGAATCCTCAGAACACGAGTCTGACGACCGTGGACCGAGGCCGGGTAGGAAACGCAGAAGACTTGTCAATCTCAAAATGCAGCTTGCATGGCCCCTCAAACAGGATCGCGCCAAGAGGTTGTTGGAGTTGCTCGGGGTGTACAAGAGTACCATCAACTTACTTTTGAGCAGCCATGGAATGTGAGCACACGTTATTTGCGCCATTTGATGACTCTTCACCTCCTAACCCAACAGTAGATCTCATTTACAGAAGATAGGTACGGAGCTCAGATCCTTTCGCGAAGAACTTGACAGTGAGTTAGTTAGCACCATTTGCCTTTCCAGGGTACCCAGCACTGACAATTTCGGGGATAAGGTGTTGGTCGGGCAAGACTGCTCAACTGGCTCGTTACGGTCAACCCATCTCTAAACCACAATCAAGCTTTGGATCTCCATCAACAGGGTACCTGTGAATGGGTGTTGAAGTCTGACGAGTGGGAGAGCTGGCGGGGAAGAATGCGGCAGAGAAACGCTACATCCCCTCGGGGACTGTGGATCCACGGCATACCCGGTGCTGGGAAGACGATACTATCTTCCTTTCTTGCTACGAAACTACTCGCAATCCGGAACGAACCCTACGCTAACCAAGGACCTGATGATTCTCTGCCCGGGGCCGCCGTGTACTACTACTGCCACCACTCTCGCGGTCATGATGAGAGAAGTCACTTCCTTGCTTGGCTAGTCAGTCAGCTATGCAGACAGGCCGAACGCGTCCCGGAAAACCTTCGAAGATTGTTCGAGGCAGACTGCATGCCTACGGTGGACGACCTTGTGGAAACACTCACGATTGTTTCGGGCTACTTTGGAAGAATACTAATTTCCATCGACGCGGTTGACGAGTCTCAAAACCGAGAGGTCTTGGCTGAATTTCTCAACCGCCTTGCGACAGATGAGAGGTTCAAGATGTTTTATGTCGTTATAACCAGCAGGAGAGAGGTCGAAATCGAACGGCACTTGGCCAACTTGATCTCTCTATTTATGTCCAACACTCTTGTCGACAAAGACATAGATGAGTTCATTGATGGCCAACTCAACGACGACCCAACTTTCCGTCGATGGTCAAATGAGCTTCGGTTCGATATTAAAAGAGCTCTTGTATCCAAGGCACATGGGATGTGAGTTACCTGATCGAGCCAAGGAGGTTTCTGCTAATAGTGGTGCAGGTTTCGCTGGGTTGTTTGCCAACTCGAGCTTTTGCGGAGAATTCCCTTTGAATCCGATATTCGGAAGGTAATTAACGAGCTACCAGAGACTCTGGACGAGACGTACTGCCGCATTTTGACCTCAATCCCTACTGAGTGGAGGCCCATCATACGTCGTGCTCTGTGTTTCTTGATCTTGTTTCCATCCCTACCGCTCGACCATTTGCTGTACCTCACGTCCTACAGTGACTCACAGGACGAATTGATGGAAGAAACACCAAACCAGGAGGCATTCTTGGAGAAGATTGGCTGTCTCGTTATCAGTACACCAACGACCTATATCACCCACCACAAATATGTCGACTACATGGAAGTTGAAACCACCACAATCCGACTCGCCCACTACACAATTGCCGAATACCTCGAGGCGCCACGTCTCACCCAGAGCTCGGTCTCTTTCTTCTATCTTCCCACCTCCCAAGCCCTACAACACTCAGTGAGAGTCTTCTTCAAGATTCTTTCATGTGAAACGATACCTCCAGAACGGGGCAGCCTTCTATACCGTCGGTTTGACCTCCCTTTCTACAAAAACTCAGATTCAATGCACCATTTTGCGTCACCTGCGGAGTTGTGCCGGGCAAAATGGCCAGATTTACTTGGGAGGGCAGATACTGTCGTCGCGAGCCAACGGGATCTTGCGGAGCTCATCTTCGGCTCTCTCGACCCTCGAAAACCATACTACCGCGCATTCTACGGATACGATGCATCGCCTGTTGAATGTTTAGGATCAGCACGGCTTGCTTTGGAAGGGGAGTTCCCCGACAACCCGGAGGTAGCAATTCTGGCCAATCTCATTTGCCAAAAGCTGTACGCGACGACAGCGGCATTCCTCCTTCGCTATACTGCCGACGAGGTTGCAATGTTTTGCGCTTTCGAGGCTGAGGGCTGGGGTTCGTGCCCCTTATTAGGATGGCTCGCCCGAGATCACCATGGCAGCTTCTTGCTCCTGCTCCTCGAACGGTGCAGTGGCAAGTTACAGCTAGAGAAGGGCTCGTTGTACGTTTGGGCCATGGAGGTGTATCGCTCCACGGAGAGAATTCCCACCACCATTAGCACCCTCATCAGCGCGAACGTTCCGGTCAATCCTGTAGGGGTGAGAGTAACGCCGCTACAGATAGCGGTGCGCCGACTCGGTTTGCGGGACGTCAAACTTCTCGTCCAGAACGGAGCAGACCCAAATGGAGTCGGCCATGTCGGCGGTTGGGTCCCTGGACGGCTCAGGTTTTTTGAAGGTGGCATGAGCCCTCTGGCCATCATTCGTGATGTTTTGAGGGGTCTTGATCGAGGAATAGCTTCTTATTGCAACGGTGTGCCACTGGCTAGGACTGCTGCGAAACAAATCGAAGAGTTCCTAGTCAAGGCGGGTGGTCAAGAGGTTTGCGAGTGGCGAGTCGTCCAGAACTAAATCCAGGGGTTATATTGCCAACCGCAGAGGTTAGGGGCTTTCCGAAAAGGACGCCACTGTGTACTGTCTCTTCAACAGCCCAGGAAGCACCAGCAACGTTTTCGTGCTCAACGCGGCAGCGCCAGCTTCCGGGCTGAATCTCCGCAAAGCTTGTCGTCTAGGGCTCGTTGCTCACGAGGTTGAACATCTCGAATATCAGTAGGCCCTTGGCCACCTGCACGTCGTCACGGGGCCAGCATCCCAAGCGAGCTTTTAACCACGGCATTTTGCCGGCGGGAAGGAAGCTCGATATTGACCACCAACCTCAAACAGGAAACCCATGTTGCACAACTCCCAATAGCTCGGCTTCAGTAGCAAGGAAAAGCCAATCCGATGACACGAATTCAGTCCCGTCGATCAAGATAACCTCGATCCGTGCGTCATGGGGCCTCAAGGACAGCAAAACGCGACACGGTTCGCTGGCAAGCGGCGTCAATGGCACGCACACCCGAGCATTGGTCGTCTGCATACGGATAGCTTAAGCGATGCTGCACTCAAACACGGTACGTCGATATTGAAATATCCCAATATAGCACGAAGCGCACCGGGCATCCGGTCGCAATACCACCCAGCGTGGCAAACCCCGGCGGCAAGTCCGCTCCAAGAACCTCGTCGCTGCATCACCGATTTGCACGCAATTCACGTTTCCCAACCACGCACCCTCCCTGAAATACTGTCCATCATCACCTTTCACAACACAACTCAGCCCTATCGAACCCCTGGCCGTTGGGCGACTTCCCTGGCGCGCATCCCCCGCTCTGACATGCATTAGATCCCGCCACCGATCCGCCCCTCTTGACCCCTCTCCCCCATGTCAAGCCAGCTCACCCCGGGAGGAGGCCCCTCCACCAGCCCCTCCCGAATCAAGACACCCTCCCCAAAAGCCAGCTCACCACGTCCGCCGCCCGAAGACGAAGCCATCGCCACGTCGTCGCCCATCCACGACACCATCGAAGCCGATGATGCGCCGCCAGAAGAAGACGAGTTCCTCGCCGAGGGGTGGGACGCCAACTCCAACGCGTCGACGTCCATAACCTCGACCATCTACCACCACACGTACGAGAACGGGCGTCGCTACCACGCCTACAAGCACGGACGGTATCCGATCCCCAACGACGATCTCGAGCAGAACCGAGAGGACATGAAACACGCTATGATGATGGAAATGACCGACGGCCGTCTGTTCTTGTCGCCCATCGGTCCCAACCCCTCCAAGATTATCGACATCGGCACGGGGACAGGCATCTGGGCGATCGAAGTGGGTGACCAGTTTCCCGGCGCTGAAGTTCTCGGTCTTGACCTCTCCCCGATCCAACCGCAATGGATCCCGCCCAACGTACGCTTCATGATTGACGATGTCGAAGACGACTGGGCGTCTGGCTCGGGGTGGGACTTTGCGCACTTTCGCAGCATGGCGCTTGTGTTGCGGGATTTGCAAAAGGCGATTGATCAGACGTACCGGTATTTTCCCCCTCCTTTTTCTTTCTTCCTTTCCCTCCCCTCTCCTCTCGTCCTTCTTTCTCGCCCAGCTTCTCTTCCTCCCACTACTACTGCAAAAAAAAAAAAACTAACATACCACCAGCAACCTCAAGCCAGGGGGCTGGATCGAATTCCAAGAATCCCACGTCCAACCCCTCTGCGACGACGGCACCATGCCGCCGGACGACATCCTCGTCCAATTCTCCAACCTCTGCGTCCAAGCCCTCGCTCCCTTTGGCATGGATCTCAACGTGACGAATCAAGTCGGACCGTACCTCGAACGAGCAGGGTTCGTCAACATCCAGTGCGTACGACGAAAAGTTCCCCTCGGGGTGTGGCCTAGGGACAAGACGCAGCGGTTGATCGGGCTGTATAACCGCGAGACGGCGCGGCATTCGATACCGAGTTTGAGCAAGGCGTTTGCGACGCTGGGGATGTCGCAGACCGAGATCCAGGTTTGGGGTGCAAAAGTGATGGAGACGTTGGATGATATTAGGATGCATCGGTACTATTACTATTATTTCTGGTTTGCGCAGAAGCCGGAGTGATTGGTGGGGCAACCAGTTGGAAGGCAGCGGGAGAGTCGTGCTGGTTGGGGTACCGGTGGTTGGGAAGCTGAGACCATCTTCCCGGGCTTAACGTACGTACCCCTTTCGAAGAGGGAAGGACCTAAGGGAAGGAGTGAAATGGGATACGGATTGGATCGACGGCTGGATGAGCAACGACATGAAAAAGGGGGCACGCGTACATAATACCAGGTGGCTTGAGCGGGTTTGTTTTCATGCGGTTCACAAGGACAGGGAAACGGCGTGGGTCACATAATTTGACGTACATATTTCCTCATCACTTGGTCTTTTCGCAGGTTTGAGACAGCACGGCTGTTGATTTGCCTGGCAGCGCTAACTGAGTATAAGACCGGATGGGTGTTCTCACGGGGGCCCGCTCACCAGGGGCGACGAACGAAACTAACGAAGCTGGGCGGCACACACATAAAGCACGTCACGCAGGACCATGCAGTCAACCCTAACTTAAACACGACAGTCGTTAGTCAAACCTTTTCAGCCGTCGGGGGGTCGACTCGCCATGAGATTCTCGCCGATCATTCACTTTTGCGCCTACCCCTGAGAGCCACAGACCGAACCAGCATCCGGGTTTCGGGGCAATGGAGAGAATCAAGTTCCCGGATACCTACACCGACCATGGAACGAGGGAAACTGAATTCAACTTCAACCGCTCACAGGAAAGCTTGTCAAGTCCAACAGGCTAATACTCAGACCAAGCATTTCACATCACAGCAGTGTTCAGACAAAGTCAAAAAGCCAATCAAAGATAGACATAGAATGTAAGTACCTCGCATCTAATCTTGAAGACCAAACAGACTAATCGTAACATCATAGCCGTGTATTGAAGTTTTCTCACCAAGCCATCCCCCCATTTCACACATAGGAAATTTCAACGTCCGACACGAATCGCCACCCAGACAGGAGAGTACCGAGTTCCACTACCGCCCCTCAAAGTCAGCTCCCATCCTCCTAGTTGTCATGCCGTGTCTCGTATCGGTCGTCGTTGGGTTCATTGGGGATCTGTATGCACAGATTTACGCCTCCTCCTCGCCGGCGGGGCGGGGGGCGCGAGTGGGCTTGGGCTTGGCAGTGCCGGTGGGCTTGGCGGGAGCAGAGGGCTTGGGCTTGGGAGCACCGGTGGGCTTAGCCGGGGCCGATGGCTTAGGCTTGGGGGCGCCAGTTGGCTTGGGCTTGGGGGCGGGAGCCGACGGCTTGGGCTTAGGAGCGCCGGTGGGCTTGGGCTTGGGAGCCGGAGCGGAGGGCTTCGGGGCCGGGGCCTTGGTCGGCTTGGGCTTGGCCGACTTGGTAGGCTTGGGCTTCTCGGGCTTGGGAGCCGGAGCGGAAGGCTTGGGCTTGGGAGCAACGACCGAGGGCTTAGGAGCCGGGGCCGAAGGCTTGGGAGGAGCGGGAGCCTTGGTCGGCTTGGCCTTGGCCGACTTGGTAGGGCGGGGAGCCCGGGTCAAGGTGGGGCGGGGAGCCCGGGTGAGAGTCGGGACCGGGGGACGGGCACCGGTGGGCTTCGCAGGCTTGTCGCCCACGACGAGAGCTCCACCCTCAACCTGAGGGGCAGGGGCGCCAACGGCCGGCTGCAGAGCAGCAACGGCGGCGAGGAGGGTGAAGAGCATGCGAGTCATGTTGACGGCTTGGTTGGAACGGAGGTGTTCGGAAAGATGAAGAGTTGTCTGCGACAAGTGACTGCGGGCGAAGGACTGAGCTGTTGAGCCTGACGAGCTAAAATCCGGGTTTCGAAAAGGCTCTCCGACCGACCTTATATATGCCTCTAAACACGCTTTTCGATTCAACAACTTCTAGACTTTTCTGTTGTCGTCAAGCCGGAACAACCCCTGTCGGTGCCAACCGGCGCGCGGTATTAGCACGCCACCACGGCCATGTTGCGCAAGACGGCGGCCAGATTTCGAAGAGCGCCGTGATCCAACATCGCAGATATTGGAGTGCGACGCAATATAGCATGTATGACGACGCCTCCTTGATCGCGCCACCGCTAGCCCCTGGAGACGCGGCGTCTGGTGTCGGCGGTCACAGCGGGTCGAGCCCGGCCAAGCGCCAAAAGGGGTCAACAACGATATCTGGTCAATGTAAGTGGAACGGATTATTAACAACTGCTGCGGGCTAATTGCTGTACTCAATTTCGAGGCTCTGTGTTTTGGGCGCATCAGAGTAACGTCGTTCCCGGTAAAAAGGTCGAGAACCGCCAGAACGCCCTGCCGGCTGTCATCCATCGAGAGCTTCGCTTCCGCCAAGCGACATGCCGTGATTGACTGGCGAATATCGTCAGCCCAAATACCCATATTGGCCGCTGTAAATCTCTTCCAGAGCCATTCTTTTCTTAGATGGTCGCGGGACCGCCAACCTGGTTCGCAGCGATGAGGCGATTTGGAGAGCCTCTCCAACTGTGTTTGCCCCAAACCTCAACCCCAAGATTGACCGCAGCCCAACTTCTGCTGCCCAGAGCTGTTCCTGACAAGACCATGCGCCAGCCACGATCCCCTGGCAATCGTTTTAGCCTCTTCTAACTGCCGGTAGGGCGATGGCGGCGTCCCACCTGGGGTCTGGGGTAGCTCAACGCCTTTTGCTCCGAGTGGGGACGCTGCGACGCTTCGAAATGAGGTCAACGTAAGCTTATCCGGGGAAGGTGTACGGGGAACGGACTGCGAAGCGTGTGTCTGGAGCGCCCGTGTGGAGGATGTGCAGTTGTGGGCGACATTCCCTGCACCCTCCCCGCTCCCACTTTATTGCGTCGGGAGCACCACGCTGGAAGACGAGAGAGCATGGGCGCAACGGAGGTTGTGCGGCCGGCGGATTGAAACATCAGAGGCGAGTCGCGCTTGTTAGGGGTTCCTCCGGGCGGTACCGACACAGCAAGAGTGTAACATCCGAGGGCTAGTGCCTTGCGTCAGCCGATGGGTTGAGTAGCAACGGGCGTTTATTCGACTTCTAGACCAAAACAACAAAATCAAGGCTTGCATTTTGTGATGAGAAACACGTGGCAGGCATACAGAAAGCATCGTCTCTCCTGACCGGGTTGCCCTTTGTCAATCATGGTGGGCAACCCTGGCGTAGATGATCGGCTTCCGTTCCTCCGTGCAGATTGTCCATCTGGGGTTATCGTGATGGCCGGCCGCTCCATGGGCTGTTGTAAGACCACCATGTTGACAGGAGGTCGCGGGTCGCGGTACGTTCCCAAGCGAGGCGATAGGATAAATGTCAGCCGCCTGTGCCAAGCCAGGATAAAAACAAGAATGCGGGACTGTATGCGGTGCCGGCTGCCGCTGCCCAATTGCTGCCCACATCCCGTTTTGCGGCGGACTTTCGGACCGGGGGGCTGGAGCAATCCACGGAAACCGCCGTGGCGTGACAGATTATGTGTGGTGCTGTGCCTGATGCCACATGGTGATCGCCAGCAAAAGGGTGTTGTCATCCCGCCTCCGCATCGTGACAGTCTCAAGAACACCACCATCATGGGTGCAGATGCTGGCCATGCCAATCTCGACGCAATTGCGTTTCTGGGCAAAGGCAATCCCACAAATCGAAAGACGCGAAAGCAATGGTGCCCAAAGGCGAATCCTTCTTGGCTGCCAACGGAAGGCGCAGGTCGCAGCTAAGGCCGGTTAAGCTTTCAGGAGTGAGCCCCAGCTAAGGCAACGTCAGTTCATCACGGAAGGCACGAGTGAGGCCGCGAACGGGGTGCCCAGATCCCAATGGCTCCCGCCATGTTTACCTTGGCTGTCCCCCGGATCGTAACCCAGGGACAAAGATCGGAGAGCGAGACTCGATGGGTGGCGGAAATTTGATTTCTCGGTGGAATATACTGCAAAGAGGAAATCAACAAAGTGCCCAGAACTCTGGGAAGCGATCTAGTGTTGCATTCCTCTTGCATATAAATGACCTCGTTAGCCTCCGACCCGTTCCCAATTCTTACTAAGAGAATGGGCGGACCAAGCCCAAGTAAGCAGACCTCGACACGCGTCCTTTCCGCCCAGACTTTTACTGCTCATCGAACGGAAGCCTCCGAGAAGGTTCGCGTCCCAGAGTCGACGGGGGACTTCTCGATCATGCCAACGCAGGGGCCAACGCGCAATTCACCATCAAAATTACACGATGTCAAACAAAACCCGACGGCCGTCGGTGAGTGATTGAAGTAACACTCCGGCCTATTCTCAAGCGCCCCAGTTAAGGGTTTTTTTCCATTTTGTTTTTTTTCTCTCTTTTTTGCTTGGAGTCCAACTGTCGTTCCACGGCTTTTCAAGGCTCGCAAAAACAGCCCAATCGCGAACAGTTGCACCGAATGATTGCTTTCTTCCTCGCCACTCGCTAAGTCGGGTGAGTCCGTAGGCGAACACCATAGCATAGAGTAGTCGTTGCACAAAACTAAGTCGCTGTTGTATACTGCGCTGAGTATTATCAAGGAGAATCAAAGGCCAAGAAACCAGCATGACCTTCAGGAATCATCCACTTGTCCCTACACTCTTGTCTCCTTTCTCGCCAATTCCTTCTCTACCCCTTGCCCACCCCTCAGCCAAGCCGACAACCTTCCGGCTCGGTCCATCATGTCTCTACAAACTTCCCAGTTCTCTAGTGCAACCTGCATGAATCCAATCTGGAGGATACTTTTCACGAATCCTGCATGGGGAAGCAAAACATCAGCGGCTTCGTTTTTGCTCACTGTTGCTACGATTGAAATCAAGGCAAAGAGTAGAACCCCAATAACCCCGCGCCATTGTGCCAAGGGAATGCGCCAGGTTGCGGCAAGGAGGGCAAGCGCGTCGTTTGCCGAGCAAACTACTGATACGTAAGCCAGCTGATTCGTTTGTACAAGCCGTCCAGGGGCACCCTCTTACCTGTACTAAACGGCTGGCGAGTGCCAATGGCCCTGGCATACAGTGGGGCAGCCAGGCGGACGACAGGGTAAAGGTGGTCGGGTCGGGGAGAGAGGGCGGCCTGGGACTTGAGAGGAGCAAGTTTGGGACCTCGCTGTTTTCCAGTCGGCAAGTTGTAAGTGCCAAAATCAGTAGGAAGGGCAGAATTAGAAGCCATATAAGAGGGGTAGTGTGGGAGAAGGGAGTGCGGTGTAGCTTCTGACTCAGACACCTGTTGTTGTGCAGGCTCCGTGGTCTTTCCGGGTGCTGCCGTTTGTGTGTCGCCAAGATTGAGGGGTAGGCTGGAAATGCGGTCGTGTATCCACATGGCTGTTGACTGAAGCTTCTTGACGTCTTGGGGGGTCGCCTCAGAGCCGAGATCAAGTACCGTGGTTATGAGAAAGCGAATATCGTCGAGAATAGATGCCGTGGTGGGGTGTAGATTCAGGTCCGCAATGCACGATGAGAAAGTGAAGGGGCCATGAAGCAGCGGTGTGCTGAAGCGCGGCTTGAATTTGTCTAGGGGTGGCTCCCGGTAGTCGAAGTCGAATCCGGGCCCTCTCTTGAGGATGGCATCGCTCTCAAATGACATGGATATGGCGGTATCGTCACTTCCCGCTATTAGCGTTGCACGAGGAGAGCATGGTTGGGTTCACCTACACGAGAGCAACCTTTGTGACGAGGGCTCCGACTCCCACGCTGCTGAAGCCTTCTCGTAGTCGCACCATCTCGCGGAGGCCGCGAAGATGCGCTTGGACTACATCTGGGCCGCCAAAGAACCACTCGATGGAAACGAATTGCACCACACCTGCGAGAGCCTCGTCACTGATCCATTTCTCAGACTGAAGATGAACATTGAGGGTACGAATTGCTGTGCCTTTCAGCTTCATGGCAGAGGTTTGATCGATATGCTGGTTCTCGGCCAGAGATCTCGCAGAGATGTAGAGTGACGTCTGGGCGAGCAATGGTGACTGAATGCACCATGGTACGTAATCGGTGACGAACGGGTTATCGGGATCTGCGACCCCGTCAAACGAACCCTCTGAATTCAGCGGGTCAGTCAATGTCATTTCGTTGAGAATTAGAGAGGTTGACAGCGTGAGAATCTCTTACTAAAATGGTGAAGCAGCTTGGCAACTATCAACGCGTCAGCATCTCGTTTGCATCATGAGCGAGAGAGCAGCTGACAAGTGTGGACAAGCATGGCATTCTGCTTGGTCGCCGGGATGGGGAGGCTGTTCATGCCGTCAAGCGGGCCTGAGAGCCGCCAAACATTTTGAGAGAATTGAAGAGGCGCAACCGAAACCACAGATACTACCGACAAACCGCCCGTTGTTGCCTGCTTCGGTCTCAAAGGCGGAAGATCGGAAGATACCTCCTGGGATGTCCCTTTTCGCGATCCCGCTCGGGTCGGGGCACCGTGACCCTGAGCGCCTTCCTGGATTGTCTCCCAAGCGGACGAATCATCGTTGTCAGAGTCGTAGATCGGATACTCGGTGGTCATATCAACCCCAGACCATTTTACGACTGCGAATCTCGATCAGTTCGGTCCTCTCCATCACCTTCCTGGGCATCGCAGCGAAAGGACGTACTCAATCCAGAGCGACGCCGGCGAGGAGGCTTGGGCGAATGCGGGACCGGCGCCTTCCGCACATATCTGCTGGGGGATACAGGGGCAAGCGCACGACGCGAAGGCGCGGGTGGGGGCAACTTGACAGTAAAGGTGGGACGATCTGGATTTGGCACACCACCATCTTCTCCAGTCAGCGCCCGGGAGCGCTTGCTTGACGGCTGTCAGTGGGTGGCTTTGACGGTCGAACAATGACAGTAATGTCACTCACCTCCTTGGCCCATATTCGCACGGCGGCTCAGGGTACCGGCGGCTGCAGTTGCCACATGGTTGTCCTTGGTCGCACTGTTTGTTCGCCAGCAAGTGTCAGCGATTTCAACGCCCCATCCTGGTCGCTTGACTGTGGCACCTTCTGCTTTCGGCGTTGGCACTCGGCACAAGACGTCGTGGAACGGTTTGCCCGCGCTCGAGGTCGTTGAGGCTTCTGCATGGTTTCGGACAAGTATACTCATAACGTTATGTTTGAAGCCCGTCGACGTTGGGTGGTGGTGAGCTGCCAGCAACCCATCGGATATGGCTTTTCTGGCGTGTCTTATAAGTGGCTCGTGGCACCCGGTGACCGCCCTCAGCCGCAAGCAAGTCATCGGATTCCGGTGGACATTCGGCGAAACAGCTGCCAATCCTCTATCTTGGCCGCTCCAGCTATTGGTCCGTTCCCTTCAAATCCTTGTTTTTTCGGAAACTCCCACGTCACCGGCCTGTGCCAAAACGCCGGGATGTCGAGCCCAGTTGGGGAAAAAAACGGCGACACTCGGACTTGGTCCGCTCCATCGCAAACTTCATGATGAGACTCAAGAGCAAGATAAGAAACTTGAAAGCACCGTATGATGCTGATTTGCACGTAAAAGCGGTAGAGCATTTATTAAAAAAAAGGTACCTGTCGTGATCAAAACTTGGCCGTTTCTGTCGACTTGGCCGTTTCTGTCGTCTTGGCGCGAGCGAGCTCCAGGCACGTACGTCTTGAACCACCAGATACTTCACAGGGAGGCCTATGGAGAAAGATCACATGTACTGATATCAGCACTCCTGTGGGTACATAGGGATGAGTTTCGAGTGCGCAATGTTCCAGACAACTTGTCCTCACATTTATCCCGCTGGCGCGCGAAGCGGGCGCTGTTAGAAAGGGCCTCGGAGGATAAAATGACTACTCATGAAAAATAGCATATTTCAAGAGGGCCACGAACGCGCATTGGACGTCCGTTTGGCCTGTGTCAATCACCTTTTTCTCAGCATCACCATGTGATTGGTACACGAAGCAGACGCCAGCCACCCCGCACGGAGTTGGGCTCTGGCACTTCTGCGAGTTATCTGCAGCTAGATTGATAAATAACCTGAGCCTGTGGGATTTATATCTGTGAGTGTTGCCCAAATTCCTCTTCCGAAAATATTCTAGAGCACACTCAGGAGCCGAGCGTGTGAGTTGTCGGTCTCGTGGGAAAGAAGAAGGTGCGCACCGTTAGGCATCGACGGGGCCATCCGAAGGGACCATCGCACTTCATCTGGCAGCAACCTCGTCATGGCTACACGCACTTCAGATCAGACTCCGGTCGAGCCAGTTCCCCTGGCGCTGCACCCCTGGATCATTCCCGCAGAGATCGATCCTTCTAAACGGGGAAACTACGACAGAAGCAAGACTATCGAATACTAGCGTCAGCAACTCCCTACGGAGTCGACACTTTCACGTTTATCGCGGAAATGGAGGGAGGCTTTTTCTCCTCTGATCCTTCCGACGCCGGTTATCGAAAGACAAACCCTCAATCTGCCTGCGGACGCCAGCGGTCTAAACCATGTGCTACCATGGACAGTCGACAAGGACGCTATCCGAAACGGGGCACGCGCCCTCTCTGACCAGTTTGGCTACGATGAGAACGGTTACTTGTGCAAACTCGATGTGGGCGAGCACCGCGATGACGCGGAGGCAGGGGCTGGTTACGTCAGTCCATCACCTCAACTGGTTCACGTTTCCGACGATGCCTCGGATGAAGCTATTCCACTTGTTGGACTATTACTCTTGTTGCCAGCGCCACGTGCTCACTCTCTGGGCTCTTATTATGGATTGTACGAGATCCTACCAGGAGGCAAAACCTTGCAAAAGCCTTTGCAATGCTCAACCGTAGCTTCAGCTCAACTTGTTGGGGGCATGAGAAGGAATGTGAGGCCTAGGGGTACGGATCAAAGAGTTTGAACAAAACGCCCGATAGACACCTCGACAGTGTATTTGGAAGCTCCATAGCACACGCAGTGACGTGGATCCAAGGAATCCTTTTTGTTGGGCCCGAGTATCTACAAAGAAGTATACGTGCTATGGCGAGGAGGTGCGTATCCTGCCCACAAAACTGATGAAGTCCTCAGCCCGAACCGCTAACGCCGTTGCTTTCGCCGGTTTGCCACTCCCACGCTTCTCTATAGAATGGTACAAGGACCACGGTTCAGCTCCTTTACAAGCACTTGTCCCGCTGCGGTCTTCCGCACAGTGGTAGAGTTGGGACTCGCCGTCGGACCGTTCACTTCTCTGGCCAATTGCAGTCGCTCCGGCGTCTTTGGCATCCCCATCGCAAAGTGCTTAAGTACAACTTGGGCGCTCCCGGAGTCGTTGCTAAATCTCAAGAGCTCGGTGCCATTGTCGGTTAGGTGCTTGAGCCGCTTTGATCCGAGCTCCGTCTCCAAATTCTTGAACTTCGCAAGAGATAATGGACCAATCATGTTCCACATGGTCGTGACGAAGACTGCTTAACATTGACGGAGGAAGGCCTTGCCGCAAATCCGCTCGAAGACGTTGATATTGGACCGCGCCGCTCCTGTGAGCCTAGTGTTCGTGATCCGGTGGAAGTAGATGACACCACTGACTTCCTGCGGTTTCAAATTGTACAGCTTTTGGGAAATCTTCTTGAGAGTAGCCAGGTTTGTTGTTGGGGAATCGTCAAATCCGGGAGTGTCGATTATTCGAAAGACCGTGTCATGGGCATTGACTATGTGCTCCTCGCATTCGATCGTGGCTTGTACAAGTGAGCCACGATACTTTGACATCAGTGGGACCGGTGATCAGGTTCCTGGAGGTGTAACGTACTAACACGGCCCTGAGTGCTTGGCTGGCCACTTGCACACCTGACAAAAGTGGTCTTGCCGGACAAAGTCGGGCCAAGGAGGAGAATGACAATTTCTCCCCCGGCCATGGACGTGGATATGGAATGCGCGAACTATTGGACGCAGCGACAAATGGGGCAAATTCTGCGATACGCCAGTAAGGAAGGAGCCTTGCGTATTGAAACTATTTGTTGTTGAAAGGAGCGTATGTCTTATCTTTATACCTCAAATCGCGCCTACTAGATCTGGCGACGTTTGGGGCTAAGGCGTCGGGGAGTGAGTGATTTCATTGGTACCTAATAGATATCGTTCAAGGGCTCAATTGGCCACAATTTCTTGCTCCCGCGTCGATGCATTCATTGTTCAACGTGTCAGTTTGGTGTTGGGACTGCCAGACAAAACCCAAACCCGATTTGAGCCCAACACAACCATGTGCCTTAGTCCTTGTGCCCAACATCGCAATCCTAAGTGGGTATTCTCGGACATCTGCCAATACTGACTCACCCGCCTTGATCGAGGAACAGCTGAGGGCACCCACCTTTCAACGACCATAAGTAATGATTCTCCGGTTCCTTGGACAGCAAAGCTTCACGGATCTGCCGGCCGACGAGACGCAATTCAATTAACCCTTTCCCTATTGATCAACATGGCCCCCATCGCCTGAAATCTTTGCGTACCCCTGTTGATCCGACTTCGCCAACTGTCATCCTCGTTGCGCCACAAGATGGTGCAAGCGACACCTTCCCGCCCAGTAAAGGTAATTCTTGCCGGTATGACGGGGGCCGGAAAGACGACATTTGCATCCGTTGCCTCGGGCCAGAGGCTGAGGGTCGGGCATGGTCTGGACCCCTGCACACAAGAACCCCAGGCAGTCAAGTTCAAGCTAGACAATCGTGATGTCATTCTGATCGACACGCCCGGATTCGACGATACGACCCGTAGCGACATTGAGATTCTTGCTGAAACAGGGGAATGGCTGGAGAAGCAGGGCTTCACCAAAAACACGATTTTCGATGGTCTCATCCTTCCCCACCCCATCACCGAGGAGCGGCTCGACAGTAGAATGGAGAAGCAGCGCACGCGACTCATTCAAGATATCTTAGGAAGGGAGGCCTACAAGCGCGTCATCATCGCTACGACCATGTGGGGTACCATCGCCGAGGAGTATCATGACACCTTCGAGGAGGAGATGGGTTTTCGAAAGGGAAAAGGGGGCGTCCGGAACGACTTTCACGACGGGGGCGCCACCTTCGTGAGACACGACAACACACAAGATTCGGCACACCGAATTATACGAACCATCGTGGAAAGGTCGGCAAGGGCAGAAGAGACTTTGCTGCAAAAAGAGATGGGCAGCACTTTCCGCTTCGCGGACACGTCTGCTGGCAGAGAGCTCAGGGCTCATTTGGAAGAGGAGATTGACTTCATCGAGAGCCAGCTTCTTGAGCACAGACTTGAACGTCCTCCAGACAGATACCGGCGGAGCTGGAGACCTGCGGAGCGGCGGGAGTGGGAAGAATGGGAAGTAGAGAGACAGAAACTCGCAAAAAGTCTGGAAATGCGGCAAGGACAGGTGAGGAAGCTGAACAGCTTTGCGGTGAGTGCTGTGGCCTGGAAGTTCCTCTTTTCGTCCATTACTAACATGATTTCCTCCAAGTTCCTATTAAAGCAAGCCTGGAATCGGCTGTTTGGGTAGTTGGCAGCGGTTGGGGAGCCCATGTTCAAGCCACGCGAGTTTATGGCATTTTCAGGTTATCAAATGCCCACTGCAACTAGTAATGCATCAAAGAGGAAGCTATAATGACGGAATCAAGGCAGTCATGGGCGCTAGTCTGTATTGGCATCAAGGGGTCGTACAATACCCCCAAGCGCAACACACCGAGGAATAACTCAAACGTCGAATCAAGCCCGCGAGGTCACACGTTACCTTTTTGTCTACTTGTGTCTCATCCCGGTGTACCAGATCATACCGACCCTGTTATTATGATCACGCTTCCCCCCGCGGCTCAGGCGCTTCGCATTACCCCCAGCCCACCGTATTTCCGTTTACCCCTGTATCCCTGTATCTGACTCACCCGACGTCACACTGTCTCACCCAAGCTGTCCCTCATCAAGTGGGGCTAGTGCCTGGAATTACCCATGGGTACCCGTGGGTACCCATGGGTTTGTGGTAATCAAGGTGGTAATGTCAGGGCGGTAACGCGATGAGTTTGTGACTATGCTGCCCTCTACGGGTTGTCTGTTCGGGCCCTTTTACGAACAGACTCCTCCCCTCCTCCCTCCTCCTCCTCTTCTTCCTCCTCCTCTTCTTCCTCCTCCTCCTTCTCCTCTTCACCAGAGCCCGGGGGTGCTTGCATTGGTCC